>NMRA01000378.1:227195-252605 GCA_002633005.1 Phoronis australis | reverse complement strand
CTCACTGACGCCAAATATGCACTGCCACAATGTGAGTAAATCGAGTCAGCGCACAACACTTATACTGAAAAGAGGGCCAGGTCATATGCAAATTACATTCAGTCCATTCAGTCATGAATATACACGTGACCATGAGCCACCCGGAGCAAACAAACGTGAAGTATCTTACACTGAAGGAGGAGTAGCATATTTAAAATTATATGACCTTTGCACCAAACGACCTCTTCCGGTGCAATATGGAAAATGGTTATATAACCAATCAAAATTTATATACTGTCAAAAGTCATATGCTGAATTTAAAGACCGTACCTGCACCCAATTTGGAGTTATTAAGCCTCAAAGTTGGTCGGAAGAAGAATAAGAAGAATAAGAATAAGACTAAGAATAAAATTGAAGAAAACCCAGGAACAACAGTACTCTGCGCTTACACGCGCAGAGTAATAAGAAGAATAAAATTGAAGAAAACCCAGGAACAACAGTACTCTGCGCTTACACGCGCAGAGTAATAAGAATAAGAATAAAATTGAAGAAAACACAGGAACAACAGTACTCTGCGCTTACACGCGCAGAGTAATAAGAATAAGAATAAGAATAAGAATAAAATTGAAGAAAACCCAGGAACAACAGTACTCTGCGCTCACACGCGCAGAGCAAAAATTCAAAGCAATTGGTTTTACAATGTGCCCTCTGAAGGGAAAACATATTTCCCACAATTGAGGTGCGCATACGCAATGGCGAGTTTTTCCCCTATTTTTAACTTCAAGTAAACGATTTCTTGTACATTTGTAGTGAACGTCAGCAACAATAACTGTGCCGATTTTCAATTGTCTACGTCACAAATTGTGGCCTCTATGAGCATATAAATCTGAATTCGAAAACAAGTCACGTCCGCCATCTTGAATCCATTGAAGACGTCTTAGCAAAAAATCAAATATATTTTGAAAGCGCCCGTTCAAAACTCTATATAAGAAAATAGCTTCCTAAAATTCCACAAAATGTTCAAGAACTTAAATTTTGATTTTTGTTTGAAATTTAATGTCGAATAACTCAAAATGGTAAGTCTGAGAAAAAAACTGTTAGAGTTCGTTTGAAAGAGTATGCCTTAGGTAATCAACATGCAAAAAACATGTCATATCCCCTTCTCCTTCAAACTGGCACACCAGCACGATTGAAAATAGATGAAAATGCGTCAGACCCGCCATTTTGAAAACAACTTCCGGTTGAGCAGCACTCTATAATTGCTATTTACAAGAAAGTAATACTCTAAAAATTTCGAAGCAGTTGATCCATTAATGCGCCCACTAAAGGATAAAAGTTTTCGTCCCGAAATCAAAGTGCGCCTGCGCAATGGCCAATATGTTCCTTATCTTTGACCGAAAGGTAGTAATTTCAGACACATCTTTAGTAACCGTCCAGTACAATAACTGTGCCGATTTTCAGCCCTGTATGTGAAAAAATGCTGTCTTTACGATTCTTTGAATCTGAATTTGAACACAAAATAGCCGTCGTGACAGCCATTTTGAATTCGATCATGACGAAAAACAAGTTGTTTCCAGGACTTCCGGGTCCACATGTTGTGTGTATTTTTCGCGAGACTCGGACGAAAAATGCGACATGTAGAGTGCGAACAAAAAAAAAGCAAGTAAAACTTGACGTCAGAGCAACATACAAGTAACAACAAGAATACTTATAACATTGTGAAATCCTCATGTGGTACATTTAGCTGCACTCATTCTTAAAACTTGGTCATGGACCTGAGCGCCGCAGCCTACGCGTAGTCTGTTTACACTAAGTTGTCAAAAGTGCCACAGGTGATGACAGCTCCGGCAAATATGTCCCTTGTAGCATTGTTTCAAGTGCGTTGTTGCATTTCTATGGATTCTGTAGTCTGGATAGGTTCAAATGTTGCTGGGACGGTCGTTGTTGCTGCTCGTGTAATACTGTCGCCGATAGTATCGGGTGCTAGTGTCATGACCACTGACCGTTTGGCTTTGTTGGCTTTGACAGTGATTTTTTCACTTGTAGTTGATGGGGTCTTAGTTTGCGGAATGTTGGACCTTGCTCTACTGTGTCGTTGCAGCTGATACATAGTTTTTCAAACTTACTATTTTGTATCTACTGAGCTACATGATTGTGATAGGTGCTATGCCTGCATGAAGGAGTTTTGTGCACATGGTTCGCCTTACGCTGTAGTTGGTTTTCTTACCACGGAAGCCTGCTCTTTGTGCCATTTTTTCACGAACAAAGCTATTGTGTTTGACCAGGGATTGATCCTTGTACAATATTTCGGAGTTGAGGGTTCTGCTGTGGTTGATGCTGAGAGAGAAAGGTGGGGGTTTTCATGATCGTTAGGCTTTTTGGTGGTCTTCATGATCTGTAGGCTTTTTGGTGGTCTTCATGATCGGTAGGCTTCTTGGTGGTCTTCATGATCTGTAGTCTTTTTGGTGGTCTTCATGATCGGTAGGCTTTGTAAGTAGTAACGGAGCACCTTGACAGATCTGACGGAAGGGCAAATGGTTTTGGATTAAATCGTCTAATGTCGCTACCAGTGCCGAATCTTGTTTTCGTTTCCCTTTCCTTGAACTCTAGTTATTGGTTGCCAGATTCGTCTTCAAGCAACTGTATGTTTGCCCACTGTATCTGGCGGCTTTCATGTGTACCCCGGAAACCTAACAGTTTGGTATTTATGAACCATACCAGGGGCGGATCCAGGACTTTGAGATAGGGGGCGCCATGGCAGAGTATTAGCCAGGATTTTGCCAGTCAGACATTTGCACCCCCCCATCTGACAAATGTGAACTGGGAGAATTTTAGGGGGGGCATTGCCCCCCTCTAAATCCACCACTGCATATTGTGTTGAGAAGTGCTTGAGGTGAACGTTTCTCAAGTTGTTTTTACAATCTTCAGCGGGACTTGCTTCTTAGTGATGATGATTGCAAACTAAAGGACTGAAACGTAGATTCGATGAAGCGTTGCAGGTTCACGTGAGAATGGACCAGAAGATTCGAACTGTGATTTTAATACATCACTAAAACTATATGAATTAGAGATGTACATGAAAATACTATATTGGGCTAGGAAGAGCTAGGAATGTAATTGAATCATCTGGGCATAAGAGGGGTGCTTGCAGTGGTAAATTCCGACAGGATAACGCGGTGACATCTTCGTTTTCGAAGCAGTGTGGGGAGGGGTGCACAAGAATTCCGAATCATCTATATAAACAACTGACCAAGGAGCTTGGACTGAGTTTGTTAAATTTTGTTCGAACATTTTGATACAGTAAATGCCACGAATTCGAAATACAGACAGACTACAAAAATGCCAAATTATTTTTAGTAAGGCATCGGTGAAGTTAAGTGTTCGTGGAAAAGCTGACTTGCAACACACTGAAAAAACAAATCAGTAACAATATCTATTTCATAGGACATTTATACAACGTAGCCTTTGGTTATGGATGACATCGAACTATGGATAGTACACTTTAGTGTCCCTCCTGTAAGTTGATTATAATTCATATGTGTATCATACAAGTGTGGGTGTTAAAGTTGGTGGTCAATGTTAAGTTTCAGAGATCGAGATCATTGATCAAAAATAAAAATGAAACCATAGTCTACATTACACTACAACTTTTGTCAACATCATACAAAACGAGGAGAAACGCAGAGCGCCCACGACTGCACCTCTGACAATATGCTTCAAGGGGTGTTAATGACATGTAATATATAAAATAAAGAAACAGTAGGTGGTGGAACACACATCAAATTCATCTGGAACAATACAGCCGCTGTCATTTTCTATTTTCCAAATCCCATCCATCAACATTCTTGGGAGTTACGGAACCACTAGAGGACGCCACGGCACTCATATGTCCTAAAATTTATGCCGGGCGTACTTCCCTCAATAATGTAACATATACACCAAATTTCCCCCACCCAGATTCATCACAACAACTTTGTAGATATTGCGGCACAGGTAAACAAACAAAATACTCTTTTAGACGCCACAGTGATTGCACTCATCAGAAAACCTGTCAACCGTGATCATCTCAATAAGAACACATGGGCAAAATTTCATAACTATCTTCCAAGCACTTTAAAGGACAGAGAGGCTGCTGCCAGAAATAATAACCTTTAGTGGGACAGAATATTTCAAATCCAACCGAAAATGGCAGTTTGTTCTCGTATCCTCCACAGAAACAAAGGTACCATATTGTACGAAAATACATCAAGATATAGAGGAATACATAAAGAAAACTTAAATTGCCATTAGGGGGCACCATAGAAGATCGTCCAATCAACAATAAATGTCAGCCTTGCTCATCTCAATGGCAATGTTTCTGTACAGATTACATAGAAATACGCCACGAAATGGGAAAGTGTGGTCGTCTCCATAACTGAAACCTAATAGCGAAATTTCATGAAAATCAATCAAGGAACTTGCTAGATATAGAGACTATCATAAACAAGAGCAACGCGGAGCGTTGAAATGCGCCCACGAATGCATCGCAAATGCTGTGCTTATAGGGTTGCTTATTTGTGTCATAAAAATGGCCACTAGATGGTGCAAAAACATACAGTCCGTCCGAAAACGGGAACATGTCATTGCTTCTTTAATAGAAAGCTAAACACCAAATTTCATAGACATTGGTCATGAAACCTCAGAGAAACAAAGGAAAACAGAATGAAATGAAATTACCACTAGGGGACACACTATTCATTGGACCGCCTGAAAGTCGTCATTGTCTCAGTGTTATTAGCTTCGTATAAATAAACTTACAAAATTTAATAAAGATCCTGTAGTGGGTTTAGGAAAGGCAGCTATGGGCACAAAATTAAACAAAACTACCACTAGGAAGTGACAGAGTAGTCAAAGTCGTCATCATCAACAGTCATCTTCACACTGAGAACATATACGCCAGTTTTCGATACCATCCTTAGAATGATTTGATTTATAGAGAGGTAGACGAGGAAAAGAGGAAAAATGGCCTCTAAGTGGTGTAAAGTACCTTGCTTCCATCCTAAAACGGGAGGATAGCATCATCAAACCAATAGATGTCTTTATTCAAAATTTTATGAAAATCTGTTGAGGACCTTTGAAGATACAGAGGTAAACGTAAAAACTAAAATTGCCAACNACGTACGGTTGCGTTACCTGACACCTGACGGCAGACGGAGGTATTAAAATTATCCAATGATGTCATCGGTTTCACACGCAGTCTGTACGGGTTACTGGTGTCGACTTATCGCTTGAAGTCATAGTTTAACACCAATAAATCATCAAACTTCGATGTAAAACCCTTAAAAATACATCGAGTTCTTATAAAAACGTGTTGTTTTATTTCGCTCTTACGGATTTATTGGTGGCTCGGAGCCCGATCAGGCCCGTCGCGGCCGACCGGATTGACTCGTTATCCCCGGCGTCCAGTGGCTCGGAAACTGATCAGACATCCCGAACATAAACCAGCCAAAGTTCAGTGGAAACTAAACTTCCAGTCAAGAAAATACTACACTAGTGAACCAAAGTAATGTGCACGTGATTATGTTGGTGAATTAGCAACGAAACTGCAAATCTACTTTCTCGTCCGGGGGCCGCAAATTCAGGTTCCGCTTTGGCCACAGCACCTTCAGGGCAGAAGTTGTACATGTACATTGACCATCATTATTTAAGTAATGTAAATGTAAATAAAGATTTCCCCAACACCTGGCCGTGGGATGGAAATCGAGTTGTTTCACAAAAGTTTCTGCCAGCAAACAATAAATTAGCATAAGCTCAAACGGCCTCGGTGTTCCGTAAAGCCGGTAACGCAGTGATTTATTCATTGCTGGCTTCTCAAATCATTTGCACTCACGAACACTCCAAATGTATTACAAATTGCATGTAATGAGACAGACTTTGTTTCAGTTTTATATAACTATTGGTTAGGGTGAGAATAATTCATTTTGAAACAGAACGCTCAGTAATAAACGCCAACATGGCAATTTGCAATCCCGACTTAGGACTAGCTAGAGCTCATCACTCCCGACTTCGCAGGTGGATCTTTAAGTTTTACAGGCTATCAATTCGAACAGGAATACAGTGATGAAGAAATACTAGAGAGGTACCGTGAATATGTTCAGACAACGGAACGTATGGAGTTATTTTGTAAGCCGGCAATCGTCAGGCACTGTCGACGTCTGCAGACCACAGACACGGAGATGTTTCACGGCCTCATACTTGCTATTTACAGCATAAACTTCATTCTTCTATACGATGAGCCATTTCCTAAGCATTTCGGACTCTCGAAGAAGTAAAAAAAACAAACGATATACCCGCTTTCCTCGCAGCTGCTTAGTTCGGACAAGCGGGAACGATGCACTGCAACATAGCGGCATTCACTCTGCATATGGACCACTGACGTCGCTAGCGTAGTTTCTCACCTTCCTCACAGGTTAACGCGACCCCTCTTGGCAAGATAAGGTCGACCGTATGCGAGGCGATGTGGATATAGACCGATTAAGACGGCACAAAAAGACTAATTAAATCGGGTGGCATTCTTCTTTAAATTATGTAAAAATCCTGCACACGGTTTAAGAAATACAGCCATGGGCGAAAAAAGAAACTGTCACTAGGAGACGCCACAGTAGTTGAAGTCATCGGAAAATCATCGTCAGTGATCCACTTCATAGTAAAAACATACATGTAAATTTTCGCTATTATCCTGAATGCGGTTTGGTTGATAGAAGAGTGGACGCCAGAAAACAGATTCAAAAACAGTAAAAATGGCCACTAGGTGGCGCAAACTAGGTCGAATCCTTCTGAATAGGGAAAGATAGCGTCACTTCACTAACAGAAGCCTGTACGCCAAATTTTATGAAATTACATTGATGACATTTGAAGATACAGAGGTAAACGTAAAAAAAATAAAATTGCCACTAGGTGGCACACCCGTTGTCCGATCTGTCCGAAAGTCGTCGTCGCCTATTGTCAACTTCCTATAAATGCATTTACTAAATTTAGTAAAAATGCTGCAAACGGTTTAGGAGATATAGCCAAAGGCGCAAAACAACAAAACTGCCACTAGGAGGCGCCACAGTAGTCGAAGTCGTCGGAAAATCATCGTCCGCCGTCTTCTTCATAGTAAGAACATACATGCCAATTTTCACAATCATACTTAGAGCAGTTTGGTTGATAGAGGGGTGCACATCAAAAACAGACTCGAAAACAGTAAAAATGGCCACTAGGTGGCGCAAACTACGTCGAATCCATCCGAAAACGGCAGGATGCCGTCGTCTTACTAATAAATGCCTATATACTAAATTTTATGAAAATATGTCAAGGACCTTTGAAGATACAGAGGTAAATGCAAAAACATAAAATTGCCACTAGGGGGCACACCGGTAATCGGATCCGTCCGAAAGTTCGCTCATGCCGTCCAACCAACGAAAGAAACACATGTGCAAAATTTCATGAACGTACGTCAAACGGTTTTGGAGACAGAGCAGCGGACGCCGGACGCCGGACGCCGGACCACGGACGCCGCCCGCTGGACGGACTCAGATGACGGCAAAATGCATTCACAATTAAATATGTGGGCGCATAAAAGTAAAGTTGCCACTGGGGCACAGTGGTAGTCAAATACATCCCACAATTCCCGTGTGTCACCCCAACTATAAAATTTCACATTCACCAAGGTTTTGCAGATGCAGCAGCAAGTGCCACACAAAGACAGGGATGACAGCGTAATGTGTACAAAGAACAAGGCAAAAGTAATTTGACAATATAATCTTTGCCCCGTTGCGGCTAGGCCTGTTAATGCAAAAATGACTGGTAATAACTATAACGACGGCTAATTACAGAATAACTAAGCCACCACACTAGCTTTCCTGTTTCCCCTCCATCACAAAGAAAGAACACTTTGTTGACAAATGTTACTTTTGCCCCAACTGTCATGGCAATAAATTCCAGTTATTTTGTCTGAATACTTTTGGCTTGCACTGTATATTGATGTATAGAAATAACCTGGAAACGACAATTAAAGGGTCATTCTAGGCGTGAGAAATAATTTTACTGAAAATATCATTGAATCAAACTCACTTGCAAAATAACCTCATAGTAATAGATACAGCATAAGGTGTACAACAAGAATACATAAACACTGATGATTATGATCTGCACGGACATTTCTCAAGACATTCCAGTAGTTATATGATTATGTACTTCCATTTCAACTGTGAAGGAACAGTGATACCCAAATACTGGCAAGCAGCCTGTAAGTCTGCTACCTCCAACTTGTGACAGGTGACACAAATCAAAGTTCTGAAGCCTTATAGGGTGGAACACCACCATTAGGTCAAACACACAAGCATGCATCTCAATAATTTTGATTGCCTGTGCAATAGTGGCATTATCTTCATCAGAGTCTCAGCTGTATGCTCTGTGCTTCTGCTGAACCACAAGTCTTGTAAAGAAGTTTCCGATTTGCTTTGATGAGAGGCATTCTGGCTCCTGGTGCAAACCGCATCAGGCCATTGCCTTTTTGCAGTTCTCCTTTGTTGAGAACACACCACTGGATCGCTTTACTGACCAGTTTTCATGCCGTCATTGAACGCATCAGTCAAAAACAATTTTACGTTTTCAGTCATTTTTTGAGACCTTCATGCTGATTTCAGAGCCACCCCATTGTGCTGTATAACTCCCGTGCTCTTTAAGTACTAGCTGTCTGCCTTTTTACACCCGTGAACGCAAAAATCAATAAGATAGCATACGTGGTTTATAATTCATCAATATTCTTACTTCATATTCTTTTACACATACTCATTTTTACGTACAGGTGTATTCGTAAGACATGCAGGCAATTTCGCATGCGCATGAAATCCAAACAAAGTTTTTATAGTACCCGGGCATTGTTTTCGGTACAGGTACTTTACTCAGTGCATCTAATAACCGAAGTATCGTTTATTTTTGCATATAAAATATAAAAATTTCACCTGTGTCCGAAATGTAGATATTCGGAGCAGTGAACCTTCAAAGTAGTGAACCTTCCAGCGATGTAAGCAAGTTAAGTAACATGTAAAAATACAACCAGATAAACAATTTCTTCAAGTCAATCTCCGACTTCATATTTCCGTCCGAGTATGTAATGAGGTGTAATCACTCACTTAAGCACGCCTGATTTGAAATTTTGACAGGAGGTAACGCGAGAACGTTCTCTTTCTAGACCACATTAAATCAGAATTCAAGTCCCGTTCTTTGTGAGCAACCGTCACAGCATCCTCATATATGGTATTACAAATTCCGTCTCATCTCAGGAACATAGAGTTGTGAGTCGTCGTTATATGCTGCGTCAAGGGTATTATCGTAATAGTTTCGACGTTTGCGAATTATCGAAGGTCCACCGTTCTAGAAAATCGAACCACCCCACTCATTGCTGGCTACGGGCCTGTATTGCATGATTACATCTTTCAAAAAAAAGTACATGTAAAGCAAGATTGTTGAGGACTGATTAGTACTGTTTTAAGGTAGGCCCATAAGGAAGCAAAATACAGTACAACCGAGCTAGCTTTTTCATGGTTCCTTAAGAACAAACGGGACTGATTTTATGAGCACCATCACACTCAAGTAGTAGTGGTAGAAGTTTGCCCCCACACCGGGAATTTCTTCTGATTTCCATTCCACAGATTCTGCTCCAAAATTGTCCATTTTCGACTACTCAATGGAACAGCAGTTTTATGTTCGGAGTGGCAACTGTTATATTGGCTGCAAGAAGAGGCGAGGAGAGGCAAGTGCAACTAACAAATACATGTACATGTATTTACAAGGTTCAGGGGTGAAACCTCGTTAGCGATCGTCATACGAGTAGTAAGCGGGAGACATCTTTTTTGTTTTTAAAGGTTATATGGAAATTACACGGAGCATACAAGGAAATAATGACAAACCCAGAAATTGCAAAGCACTATATCTGGAAGCAGTGGACTTCCAAGTTCGGCCACAGCGCAATATGTAGAAACTTGAACAATATAAATACTGTACCTTGGGATTCCCCAAACAGTGACCAATAACAGTTTTGGTTGATTGTGTCTTTTTATTACTTGTTTCTAACATAACTTTATAGTCAATAAATAATAAGAAGGCGATTTATCAAGTTTTGTTTGACTGAGTGCGAGCGCTAAGCATGTTTTTCACACTGAAGACATCTACACAATATAAACTGCAACACCCCATGTTAGATTCACACGGCACTCGACCAACCATGAAACTAGTGCTAGTAAGTCTTGTCTTCAAAGTTTGGCTTGCTTACGCCGTTCGCGTAATGTGTCCCTTGAATATTGACGATAGTGACGGTGTGTTGTCTCGAGACGATCTTCCAGCGGTAGCAAGGAAAGAAGTTTTTGTGTTAAAGAAATGCGGTATCAGGCGTATCTTACCAAACACGTTTGCGTCAGCGTCTAACGTCACCAGCTTATTACTGGGATACAACAAGCTGACTAGTATCGCTGACAACCTTTTCCTTGCCATGGGTGAATTGACCGGTCTTTTTCTTGAGTTCAACAGAATCACTAGAATAACGAAGACAACGTTTGCTGGCTTGTTCAAGCTAAAGTATTTACGTATCAGTGGAAACAAGATATGTGATTTACCAAGCGGTGCCTTCGCGTCAACACCGCAGTTGGTCAACTTGGAATTGAATCACAACAAAATAACTGCTCTGGATGGAGAGACTTTCGCGAGTAAATTGTATAACTTGACCACCCTCGATCTCTCGGGAAACTGCATATCAAGATTGGTCAACGGAACATTTCGACAACTACCGGCATTAAAATCACTGAAAATGGAGAGTAATAAAATATCTCAAATTGACGAAGGTGTTTTTGAGGATCTGGGTCAACTGGCCAATTTAAATTTTCATGGCAACGAACTGTGCACAGTCCAAACATGGACAATCCCAGAATCCATACGCGTTTTGGATTTGAGTTCGAATGACTTACACGAGCTCTCAGGACTGCAGCTTGATTTTTACAAGTCACTATATCATCTTAAGCTAAATTCAAATAAACTTTCCAGTATCCACACTGGAACCTTTTGCCGAATGCCAGCGGTAACACGACTTTATATTTCTGACAACCTTCTTCGAAATTTGACTAAAGGCATGTTTCAATGTAGTGGAACATTGGTGTCGGCGTCCATTGAAAACAACCAAATAGAAATTATTGAGGACTCCACATTTCAGTTAGCATCTCGCCTCCGTTTCCTGTCTCTCCAGAGCAACTGTTTAACAATTATCACGAGTAGAGCTTTTCGCGGCTTGTTTGAACTTCAAGAGTTGCGGTTGACTGGTAACAAAATTGCCATCATAGAGGAATTATCCTTCGCGAATTTGGGGCGTTTAAGGACACTTTACCTACAAGGTAACAATATTGTACATTTCAAGCCCAACACACTGCATGGATCACAGAGTTTGGATTTCCTAGACATCGATGCTAATCCAATCACTTACATTTCAGGAACATGGTCTCCTCAAGCTCGGAAACTTAATGTTGATCTTAGTCGAGTTGATGATATTCAGCACACGATATCGTTAGCGAACGTACTCATATTGGCGATGAAAATTAAGTGTGAAAGGGGCATTATATCGGCATCACTTCCAATACACCTTCCCAATCTACGAAGTCTTGAATTAAGAAACAGCGGTATTACACGCCTAGACGACCAGCCATTCAAACGTTGCGGTAAACTTGAGTCGTTAGATCTTTCACGAAATAATCTTACGCGACTGTCGGGAAAAATGTTAGCTGGACTTTCGTCATTGCGTATTCTTGTGGTGAAAAACAACAGGATTGCAAAGATTGAACGAGGGACTTTCGAACCATTAAATTTGCTCACGACCATCAACCTTGACAACAATTTGATAAAGAAGATAATTCCCGGCGTTTTTAACGGAAGTTCCCTTAGTGTTATTATGCTGAATTTCAACAGGATATCAAAAATAGAAGATGATAGCTTTGACCCTACGCTTAATGCTGCGGTGCTAAGTATTAACCACAACACCATACTGCGGTGTACAAAGAGCATGTTTTCTGGCTTAGGATTTTTACAAAAACTGAACATAAGAGAATCAAAAATCGAAGAGTTACACCAAGGGACATTTGACAACCAGATATTTCTCAAGTTTCTCGATTTATCCAGCAATAGTATTCGAGAGATCAAAGAAGACGTTTTCGGACCACTTACTGAATTGCAAGTGTTGACTCTTAATAACAACCGTATTGAAGTCATTGAACCGTTGGCCATTTCTAGAATGTCCACACTGAGAATACTGGACATCAGTGACAACCGACTAACTACTCTGCCACAGCCCATTATATACAGACTAGTTACCAATATCCTTTCGGCTTTCCTCGTTGCCAAAAATCCTCTGCACTGTAATTGCCGTCTCGTTCACCTGCAGCAATGGGTGAAGCTGAGCGCCAGGCATCAGGTAGAAAATCATTACAGTTATGACATTCCGCGATGTTCTTCCCCTGTAGAAAACAAACCAACCCTGCAATCTTTTCTGGACGTCAACATGACGTGCCAACAACCCTCCAAACCTGAAATAGATGTCCTAGTTACCAAAACATACGTAACCATCCAATGCGTTTCAAGCGGTGACCCCTCGCCAGCAATCTCACTGTACAACCCATTACAAAAGTTGACAACTTCTTTACCTTCAACTAACGCGTCTGATCTCAGAACGGTTGCATCACTCACTTTTCCCGTTGATCGCTTCATAAACGGAATGTACACCTGTTCGGCAATTAACATGGTTGGCTTTAAGTCGCACTACAACAATATATCATTTTCATTCAATTCATCTGTTGCAGGAACGAGCTCTTCGAGTGATGGTCGCGCCACTTACAGCTTACATTGCGTACTGTTAGTGTTGTTTACTGTTGTAATAGACTCAATTCACGCGGCGGACATTAAAATCCAAAGCAAGGTTCACTGCGATAAACAAAGCGGGAATGAGTTAAATGGCCTGTCTTTGGAGTCAAACCTGAATATTAAATCTTAAAAAATGTGTCAATAATTAACCACAGAGACGTAGAAAAATCCGTTTAAAAACAAGTCAATGCACCAAAAAGTTGTATGACGAATGGATATAAGTTTTTTTCCGGAAAACTAGGTTCGAAACATGAAAAGTAAACATGACCAAATTGCGGCGATCGTAATGTTACGGATTAGGTATCATGCTGAATGCAGGGTTAGGTATCTTCTAATAAATTCTTGATAAAAATGCTTTCTACACGAACCAGGTCATGTGGTCGTATTGTTGACGATATATTAGACATAGCTGGCTTATAGCATTTTGCTATCATGTGCAATTAGTCACATCTGGTTTAATTTGTTGTTGATGCGACAAATTATGATTCGAAAACAGTTATAAATTTTAAACGGACACATTTTCCTTCGTCGCAAGGACCCAACGCTTCCGAATCCCAACGTCCTTAAGGATTGAAAAACAGACAGCTGAGTGTCCGTTTTTTTCTAGCTGTTCGAGCAACGCGGAGTACAACTACGCGCACCAGAGCTATCGTAGCGAGCCTCGTTTTGGAACGCGCTTCCTGTCGGCGTGAATAGGGTCTATAGTTTTCTTGGCAGACTTTAAAACGGCATTTCACCCTATTTAGCTTGCTAAAATGAAAAACGAAATCGACCTTTTACCATAAAACAACGGTCTCATAAATCCCTTATATAATAGTAATAGGATTCTATTTCCACCGAGAACATTGAAACCATCAGCGACTCGAGAAAAAAACGCTTCGAAATTTGCGGTTGGTCACACTAAAATTGCGAACTCGAAAACGGCACATGCAAATCGAAACACCAAAATGGCTTTTACAGTGCCCTAAACTTGGCTGTACTTCGGGAGCAAGGTTTCCTATAAGCAGAATTGATTAAACACACGACACTTTTCGTTATTGACAGTATTCATACCGTTTCGTTTGTATATTCGGAGTAAAACTTTACACTCAACGGAACATTAATGAAGTAACTGACCCAAAGGTACACGGTATTTCGAAGCATATATGTTTCATTCTCAAGTGGAAATAAAATGACGCAGTAATGCCACCACAGAACATAATCTGGAGACATACACAGTGGAACACGGCAAGTGTGAAATACTGCAAAGAGTGACAAATGAAGGGGGGGGGGGTAACCGGAAAGTCACGCAAACAAAATGGCGCCTTCCAAGATCATTTTCTGTAATGTCACAAACGTAAAATCACCCATCAACAAGTTGTGGAGAACACGTCGATTCGGAACGTACAGCACGGTGCGCTGCGATTGAAAGTATTGGAGTCCCATTTGATTGCATTTGAGAAGCCTGTTTTGAATGAGCAGCAAACAGGGTCGCGCCGCACGTTACACTTGTTTGCGTGTCTTTCCTGTTACCCCCTTCATTTTTCATTCTTTGCAGCATTTCACACCTGCGGTGTTCCAATGTATATGTCTCCAGCTTACATGTATGCTCTTGAGAATGAAACAAGTATGTTTCGAAATATCTTGTACCTTTTAATCATGTCTCTTGGTCAGTTAATTCATCGATGTTCCGTTGAGTGAAGAGTTTTATTCCGAACATATGAACGAAACGGAATAAAGACTGTCAATAACAAAAAGAGTCGTGTGTTTAATCAATTCTGCCCCAAACTTGAGAACATAGCCTTTAGAAAAAACTCGCATTTGTCACCATTATTTAAATTTAAAAAGTTTATGTTCTGTAAAGACATGATTTTCAAGGTAGCTTATTAAAATATATTTTTTCATATTTTCCATGTTAGTACTAAGCAACTGTGTACTTTTGAAGAAATAAAAAGTCTACTGTATACTATATGGGCTGAAGGCCAGCAAGTCGTGAGTAAATATATACTGATTTAACATATTTGGGGAAATATATTTTGTAAAGTAAAAAATAATGAAAACTTTCCTTCTTTGAGTTGTCACTGTTCAATGTTGTAATCTTTTTACTAGCGTATCTGTGTATTTTAAGTGCAATGCATTTTAAAAAATGATGGCGACCACCGACTACACAGAACAAGTGCGACCTCACGACCTTTGGGCTGTAATATCGTCCGGGGAGTAGTTTTAACATATAAACTCTACATTGTATGAATCTGTACACAGATCTGGATTGCATTTTACAGCTAATCCCAGTTGCATAAAAGTTATACGCCGTATAGAAATAATAACGTCGCATTATCAAGTGTCACGTTGTTATTGCTGAACAATGCACCTGGCGTCATGTAACAATGATCAAACTTATCCAGCGATAACTTTTGAAGCTCTATGCAACTCAGCCCTGGTGTTATGAATTACCGTGTTATTGGCAAATTTAATCTTACTGTTTCCTAAATGAAACCACGGGATTTGCCACTTCAGTGTTGTCCACGTATTAATCGGTGTGTTATGTATTATGTATTACTTTAATCACTATGTTACTGTTCGACATTGTATCTCTGAATGTATGGTAATAAAAGAAAACAAGTTTGTGGCATTTGAAAATTTTTTGTCGAATTGATAGCGAACAACAATTGCATTCTCGACTTTTTACGATTAAAGAGTGGTAGGATATCTAAGGGATATCTGCAATGGATTGTGGGACTTCCGTCAGCCACGCAATTTCAAGCGGATAACGTACATTTGCATTTGGAATCAACAGATACGTGGACTAGGTATATCCCACAGTCCTGTAAGCGTAAAAATTCCATTGAGCTGGTATCATGGCTTTCGATTGGAATTTTAATACGATTCGCGACACCAGATAATTAATCGTGATGACACAAGGGGTTAAGGTGGCTGGCGACTTCAACCGTAAATGCAATTTCTATTTTTGGGATTTTTTACATTTGCGGTCCGCCAATATTTTGTTACATTTGTCGGTAAATGGCAATTGCTACATCTGTTGTTTCTGCGCTGTTGATGGTGAATCGTTTAGAGCTTCGCTACGTTGTAATCAAGCGTCTTTCTGGAAATGAATTGGTCAGTTCAACTCAGTGCGCAATTATCTTTTCATTGCATTTCCCGCTGAGATCAGAGGAAACTGAAGTGCAGGAGTAATAATTTGATTCTTACGTTTGTGTTTGAACATGCCAGCTACTACAAATATACCGATAACCTTAGAGAAGACAACGTCTCAAAGACAGAGATTTAGGATGCATTGTGCACTTCGCATTGAATTTTGCTTGGCTGTGTATACAGGATACTACCGACCGCTGTCTTTCTTCCACTCTGACGAAAACTGTATGAACACAATGAAACAATGAGAGACGTTTCACCTCAAAACTGCTACACATAATTTTTGGTCCTTTTATTTCCCAAATTAGGTTCCGAAAATGATGGCAAAATCACAAAATTGACAGTTTCCAGCACAAAACACCACTGGCCCGAAGATATCTTGAAAGCCCTGCGTCTAAAAGTGGTGAATTACTGTACTCACTCTACCCGTTCTTAAAGAATTTTGCTTCATTTGGAGATGACTTTATTAAGTCGAAGTTAACTCTAATTGGTAATTCCTACTGGCGCGACGTATTNATGACACAAGGGGTTAAGGTGGCTGGCGACTTCAACCGTAAATGCAATTTCTATTTTTGGGATTTTTTACATTTGCGGTCCGCCAATATTTTGTTACATTTGTCGGTAAATGGCAATTGCTACATCTGTTGTTTCTGCGCTGTTGATGGTGAATCGTTTAGAGCTTCGCTACGTTGTAATCAAGCGTCTTTCTGGAAATGAATTGGTCAGTTCAACTCAGTGCGCAATTATCTTTTCATTGCATTTCCCGCTGAGATCAGAGGAAACTGAAGTGCAGGAGTAATAATTTGATTCTTACGTTTGTGTTTGAACATGCCAGCTACTACAAATATACCGATAACCTTAGAGAAGACAACGTCTCAAAGACAGAGATTTAGGATGCATTGTGCACTTCGCATTGAATTTTGCTTGGCTGTGTATACAGGATACTACCGACCGCTGTCTTTCTTCCACTCTGACGAAAACTGTATGAACACAATGAAACAATGAGAGACGTTTCACCTCAAAACTGCTACACATAATTTTTGGTCCTTTTATTTCCCAAATTAGGTTCCGAAAATGATGGCAAAATCACAAAATTGACAGTTTCCAGCACAAAACACCACTTCTCGCCAATGCTAGATCGTCTGGAAGCTGTTGAAAGGCGAAAGGAAGCTTTATGAGCAATATCGAATGTTTTGATCCAAAAGTCCGGACGAGGAGGTACATGACAGACAGACACTGTTTAGAACTGGCGTCCCGCGGGGAAAACCAACATGTAAACAGATCAAACAGATGGAGGTCTGGAAGGAACTACATGTATTATTCACCCATAGTTACAGTATTTGAAAGTCCATGTTCGTTGACTTTCATAGTGAGAGCCATTGAAAGATCTCTTAGTTAGATGTTTGTTATTGTTACCTGATAGTACATAAGAATTCTTCAAAAATCAGGATGACGCTTTATTCCAGGACACACTTCCAGGGGTTTCTGCATGAGCCCACATCAACATAAAGGCCCGCGAGGCTCTTACGGGATTTTTTGCTTCTATGACACGGGAACAAGGTGTGAAAATGCACCAAACTGTCGCTATTTTCTCGATTTTGGTCCTTGAAACGTACGTTCTTTAAGATATTTCAAGTTTGTCTATTGTTGCGGAGGCGTCGCTGGACCACTGTTGAAGTACCCAAACTGCCGATAAAATGAAACTGTCCAGGGACTCATCTAGCGGTCGTCCTGGCCGTTATTGGGACGGCCATTTAAAAAGAATGAAGGCTTGATTTTTCATCCGAAGCGCTGCACACAAGTGCATTCAAACATATGGTTGACCTGCTGTAATTTAAGTCACCATTTATTATACATCGTAGGCATTGCCTACACATACATGTACATAAACACATAAATTCAAATGTATATTCAGAGTACTTACACAGGGAGCAGTTTTTCCCTTGAAGCCACAGGACCCGGAAAACTCGATTTAAGCTCCTAAATAAATTATAAAGAGGTATATTTTACCCAGTAGCAAACTGCGTTAGCTTCCCAAAAACCGAGTTTACCCTATCAATTAGAGAAATTTCTAAGGCGGATTTAGAAGCGGGAAACGTCACAAAAAAGAAAACGCCGTAGGCATGTCGTTTATACAGCTAACGAATGTTTCCTTCGAAGATTGCTGCTAGGCATTCCGTGTATGATTAGCGTGGTGAAATGTTCTCAGTTTATTCAAGACAGCGGATAAAACGTCGCTACAGGATATTTGCGTGACAGGAAAGGGATGTTCTGGACAAGTTTCTTAGGGGGAAGCGTGATCACGCAAGACCATAAAAACACGCGAGAGGCTAGTGTTTTGAGAGTAAGCTCAGGACAGCGATAGCATACATGTAGGTCGCAAAATGGCAATCACCGTTTACTCAGTAAACTGTGATTGCCGGAATGTTGAATGGTTAGTGGACNTAGGGGAAGCGTGATCACGCAAGACCATAAAAACACGCGAGAGGCTAGTGTTTTGAGAGTAAGCTCAGGACAGCGATAGCGTACATGTAGGTCGCAAAATGGCAATCACCGTTTACTCAGTAAACTGTGATTGCCGGAATGTTGAATGGTTAGTGGACCTATAATTGCATGAACTAGATCTGAAGAAAGAACTAGCTGTCAGTTCTTTCTAAGCCACTTGCCTTGACAAAGGAGCCAATTACGTAACAGCAAAGTCGTTGCAAGGACCAAAACTCGCCAATGCGCTTTAACAAACTTTTATTGCAGAACTTCTTGACTGCACCATATAAGGCGATTGACTGTAAAGGACAAAACAAAACTGTATACATACATGTACAACAAAATAAAAAAGATCAATTCAAAATACTGCACAAAGGTCAAAGGATCAAATTAAGAAAACTTCAAAATAACAACTAATACCGCATATCTTGCTTGACAACCAAACTAAGTGGTTAGAAAACCCATACAAACAGAATAATATCTGACTTGACTGAAAAATACAGGCTTTACAATGCAAAATAACTAACTTCAGCCTCAGACACGCTTCTATGTAAATTTCAAGTCTCAAAGACCTACATAAGCCTGGAATTTAAAACAAAATTGCTACGAATAATTCACAAGGCTTATTAGAAAATTACTATATATAATAACTTGAAAAAATCACCGAATAATTGGATTTCTGCAAGGGCGAAACTAGGATTTTGAGATATGGGGGGGGGGGGGGGGGACCAGGGCAGAGAATTAGCCAGCGGGATTTTGTCCGTCAGAAATTTGCACCCCAGAATTGCCAAAGGAACCTAAGAGAATTTTAGGGGGGCATGGCCCCCTTGGCAACCCTCTAAATCCGCCACTGTTCTGCAACTTTGAACATGGAACTTAAACTTTAGATACTTGAAACACAAAGGTCAAAAACAAAAGATGAAGAACCTCACTGAGCATACCTAAACTAGACGCCAGTCAAGAGAGACACATAGTGGCAGAAACTCTAACTATTCAATGTAAACAAACACTGATTGAATCTACTGTTCTCCAGTAACACCCGTATTTATGACAGACATTGGCAGCGACGGTTTAATGTCACTGTCAGTACTTACTCCGTCTGATTTTTCTGTTCCTGATAATTTTATTATGTATTAGGAAAATTGTTGCAAGAGTTCTAATTTGTGAAAGTGACTGAACAGCTGAATTTCATAAAACTATAACTTATACACCGAGTAAGTTTGATTATTGCGCGACGTCAATTTATTGTGCAACAACTACAATGTGAACATAGATTACGTGACGTCATTCAGCATAAAACTTTTAACAGCTAGGGTCGTGATTCACAGGCCTCCCTTAGAAAAACGTCCGTCAGGTATTTTCATTTAAGCATGTGGTTTGGATAGGATCACCTCTGAATCACTGTTGTGGATGCTTTAATTATTTTTCAAAATCTTGATTTATATTGGATAGCCAGCTCAGTAAACTTAATGTTCTTCCGGAAGTCTCACTTAAATCAATATGCACCTCTGTACCACTCAGCAGCTGAGGTCATGGAACGTGAAAATAGAATAGTGGACGCGCATTGATCGCATATTCAACAAACGTCAATGTACCGACATTTAATTTGTTTTGTTTATTGAGACATATACACATGGCCATAGGCCCCAAGTATATCATGTACAAGACAGAACATTGTTAGGTGGCACGTTACAAACCGGATAACACATTATGACGCTTGAGAGCGTGATGGACGAATTTAATAAGTAGGCTATCTGCTAAAATGCGTTTACAAAACTTGATATGTACATTTTCCAATTGTTCATATTCCTTAAAGCCCCATATCTCAGCGCCGTAACACAGAGAGGGGTAAACTATTTTATCGAACAAGTGGAAGGCTATTGACGGGGGAAGATCACGACACCTTCGCTTTAATNGAAAAAACAGTCAAGAAATACGCTTGATTTACCACACCCTGATTAATCCATACTTCTGAAAAACCATACACAGACAAAAGTTTCCTTACAAAACTTGCCCAATTATAGGAGGATCTTCCGATCAGGTCTGACTGAAAAAGCATATCATATGCAGCTTTTACCCCACGATTACTAGACATCTCCAGTATTTTGAACCAGTATTTTATACAAGAAACAAAATATTTAGTAGACAATGGGAATCGACCACACTCTCCCATAATTGCCGAGTTTGAACAACAACTGCCTACTCCTAAAATGCGTTTACAAAACTTGATATGTACATTTTCCAATTGTTCATATTCCTTAAAGCCCCATATCTCAGCGCCGTAACACAGACAGGGGTAAACTATTTTATCGATCAAGTGAAAGGCTATTGACGGGGGCAGATCACCACATCTTCGCTTTAATTTACAAATTGCAGAGACAGCTTTATTTGCTTGACTAGATAAGGCTTTAATGGCTTTGGTCCACGAACCTTTTGGAGTAATAAGTAGTCCTAGGTATTTGTAATGAGGCACCACATCAACCAATGTTCCATTGTAAAACCATTTCTCATATCGTCTTAGGGGACCGCCATTTCTGAAAACGACCACTTTAGTTTTTTTCAAGTTTACTTGCATGCCCCATGATTTGCAAAATTCTGCCAAACAATTAAGCATACGTTGTAAGTTGATGGCGGTAGAGGAACATAACACCATATCACCTGCGTACAGTAGAGAGTTAACTCTTGTCACTTGTTCGCTGAGATATGTGCTATTGATATTACTTTTCATACTCATTTTATCCAGAAATTCATTTAGATACAACACAAATAATAATGGACTGATCATGCAACCCTGGCGAGTACCAACAGTACAATCAAAGAGCTCTGTAAGACCATCTTGAGTTTTCACACAAGTGCGCAACTTACTATACATAGAGCGGATTATTTTGAAAATTTTACCATGCACATCAATGCTTTTCAATTTATAGAATAGTAAATTATGTGGGATACGATCGAATGCCTTTGAGAAATCTACAAAAGCACAGTAAAATCTCCCACCCTGCCGACTCAAATACTTGTGGCACATAGCTTGAAGTGTAAACACTTGGTCAATCGTAGAGTAACCGTTTCTAAACCAAGCTTGAGACTCAAAAGTTTATCGTTATTTTCAGCCCAGTAATAAAGACGATTATTTAAAAGTCCGGTAAAAAGTTTTCCCAAAGCAGACAACAGGGAGATACCTCTATAGTTATTTTCGTCATTGATATTGCCTTGTTTATNGCCTTTTTCTAAACCCAGCTTGAGACTCATAAAGTTTATCATTATTTTCAGCCCAGTAATAAAGACGATTATTTAAGAGTTTGGTAAAAAGTTTTCCCAAAGCAGACACCAGGGAGATACCTCTATAGTTATTTTCGTCATTGATATTGCCTTGTTTATGTACTGGAGTAAGCACTGCGTCACACCATGTCTGGGGATAATACCAAGAATCAAAAAGTGCATTAAATATCTTATGCATACTGGCACTGTCGTTACCTTTGTGCACTTTAGCATTTCAAAGATCACGCCATCATAACCCCCAGCCTTGCCATTAGGTAATTGTTCAATGGCCTCATACATATTTCAGAGGGCAAGAAATCAGTATTAAGATCAGATGGGAAATTGTTACTACAATTTTCACACGAACTATCATGTTCAATCATTTCCTGCGTGGCAAATTGACTCAAGGACTCGTCGATAGAGCAGATTTGATTCAATAAATCTTTGAAATAGTCGTGCCATTTCTGCGAACTAATTGTTGGAGACATACGAGATGTCCAAATATTGGATTTAATTATTTGCCAGAACTCCTTAGGGTTATTTTTGGAACGTTTAATGGCTTCAATAAGTCGGGCTTCATATGCTTTCTCTTTCTGTTTAAACAGATCACGGAGAGCTTTCTTATTTACTTTGTACATGTTAAGGTGAACGACAGAAGAGTTTTTACGAAACAGTTTTAAAGACCATATTTTTGCTCGTTTGGCCGAAGCCAATTCATCATCCCACCAGGGTGGCTGCTTTGTCCGAGAGTTTCGATTTACTTTAGTCTTACTGTTCGTAGATGTACGAGTTTTCATGGTAGATACGGCCGACTGCCGCAGCAAATCTGTTATGGATCTGACCGCATTATCTAGATTGCCACTAGCCACCGAGCTATCCACGGCCGCCGTACAATTCTCAACACCAGTTGAAAAAACATGAGAAAATGCCTGTGCATTAGAGCTTTCCCATTGAATCCGGCTATGCGAGTGTAACAATGGAACCACAGGAGGGTTGATCTCTGACCTGCTACACCTAAACTTACAAATAATTGGCAGATGATCATATTCATCCCATTCATCCACAAAAAATCCTCTACTAAATCAAACAGTTGTGTAGATAATAATACATAATCCACTAAACTACGTCCACCTCCGACAGACAGGTAAACTCACCCCTAGTGTCACCGGGGAAACGACCGTTGACAATATGAATACTAAGTTCGTGACATAACTCAATGAGAGTTTTACCTTAGAATTCCTAGGCAAATTAAATGTATCCGCTTCATACCAGTCCTGGCATGGCAAATACTTTGGGCTATCATCTAAAATGAAGTCTACCATATTCCCTGTTCTGGCATTGAGATCGCCCACAATAGCCAACGAACAATCACTGAAACGATCAGTCAAGTTGGTAATCTCTCTATGCAACAATAATACACCGCTGTTCTCTGGTGAACCTGTGCCATTAAAATATGAACTTGAACCTTCAGGGGGTAAATAAACAAAGAACATCAAAACATCCTGAACAACACCAAATAGTTCCCCCTCACATTTCAAACAGATACCAAAGGAAAACTGTGAATGTATGCGTCTGAAATGTTTAGAAATTGACTGTTTAATGAAAATACTAACGCCTCCAGAGTATCTACCTTTTCTTTTTTTCTTATTATAACATAGATTAAACGAGTCATAGCCTGACAACTCAAATTGATCTGAGCGTTTTGCCCATGTTTCACAGATGCAAATTATGTCGTAAGTAGATAAGTACATTTGGACTTCGTCCCTAACANGGGGGGGGGGGCTATAGCCCCCACTTTTTTCAGTTCTGCGTCGCCCAGGTCTATGTGCAGTGCACTACAGGGGGGCTGGGGATTGTGGTAGAAATAGATTAATAAATGTTCTCAGTCGTTATCCCCCTTATCTAGAGCCCTCGTGGATTTTGTAGCATTATCGCCCTCGGGTCTAATGCCCCTCGGACGATAATTCTCATAAATCCACTCAAGCTCTATATTACGGGGGATAACGACTTCGCCATGCAATAATCTACATTTATTTAATTCATAACTTATAATAGTTTCAGGCTAATGTTTCTCTGGTTTTACTTAAACCGACTATAAATAAATTGACTTGACTTGACAGCCCCTTCCAAGAACCTTCGGTCTGACCATCTTAACTGCAGCATCGTTATGATTTTTGTAGTCAATCATCAGTCTTTGGCTGACAACCGTTTTAAAAAAATAACATCGTCTTAACACGTGTTATAAACGCAGCAATATTTACAGGCACTCCACACAACATATTAATCTTAATGGCAGGAAATTCAAGTCACATGACAGGAGAATTGGCGCATCCACTCCGTTATTTATTTATTAGATGCATTCGATAGGCAGTGCCGACAACCACAGTTNACTGGAGTAAGCACTGCGTCACACCATGTCTGGGGATAATACCCAGAATCAAAAAGTGCATTAAATATCTTATGCATACTGACACTGTCGTTACCTTTGTGCACTTTAGCATTTCAAAGATCACGCCATCATAACCCCCAGCCTTGCCATTAGGTAATTGTTCAATGGCCTCATACATATTTCAGAGGGCAAGAAATAAGTATTAAGATCAGATGGGAAATTGTTACTACATATTTCACACGAACTATCATGTTCAATCATTTCCTGCGTGGCAAATTGACTCAAGGACTCGTCGATAGAGCAGTTTTGATTCAATAAATCTTTGAAATAGTCGTGCCATTTCTGCGAACAAATTGTTGGAGACATACGAGATGTACAAATATTGGATTTAATTATTTGCCAGAACTCCTTAGGATTATTTTTGGAACGTTTAATGGCTTCAATATGTCGGGCTTCATATGCTTCCTCTTTCTGTTTAAACAGATCACGGAGAGTTTTCTTTTTTACTTTGTGCATGTTAAGGTAAAAGACAGAAGAGTTTTTACGAAACAGTTTTAAAGACCATATTTTTGCTCGTTTGGCCGAAGCCAATTCATCATCCCACCAGGGTGGCTGCTTTGTCCGAGAGTTTTGATTTACTTTAGTCTTACTACTCGTAGATGTACGAGTTTTCATGGTAGATACGGCCGACTACCACAGCAAATCTGTTATGGATCTGACCGCATTATCTAGATTGCCACTAGCCACCGAGCTATCCACGGCCGCCGTACAATTCTCAGCACCAGTTGAAAAAACATGAGAGAATGCTGTGTTCATGAGAGGTCTGAGGCGACCGTAGCGTTCTCAACGTCAACGGTCGTATGCATGTAGACGCACAACTCCTTTAGGATCAAAACTGCGTTTTGCCTTTGTAAACAAATATCCACGCGGTTGTGCGGTTCCAAGGTGGTTCTGTTAAATCTTTTTTTCGCTACGCAGTGTATATTTTGTATTTGAATTTCCTCGAGAATGAAGATAAGGTATTTTTCTAAACACATGTGAAATGTTGTAAAAATGGCCATTTTTGTGAATAAGGTTTGAGATAACCTTAAAATACAGACATCTACTTTTAGACGAAACCACTGGGAACAAGGGGCTCGAAAGTGAAGACTCACCCAGGAGTTCTTCCGGCATGTGGCGTGTCAGTCAGGGTAAACAAATTGTTGCTGCATATGAAAGCAAAATTGTGACAGCAAAAGGAAAAAAAA
>NMRA01000378.1:210931-226012 GCA_002633005.1 Phoronis australis | reverse complement strand
AAAATCGAATTAAGCAGTTGTTTGCAAACCGCGTGCCTCCGAGAGTCGGCATCAGAGCGTGTCTGGTAATGAAAGAACCTTGTCGTTGTCCACGTTGTTTACATCAGCGGACTATGATAAAAACGGGTTAGAAACGTACTTATCGCCTAACCTGTAAAACTTTTGGAGCTATAGTATGAAAATACGCATGCTTGTGATGTGAGATTAAGGTATTTTAGATAACCATACTAGCTAAGAAACCATGAATGAATTCATCAAATAAAATAAAGTAAACACGCCAAAATTTCTGCAAACTAGTATACTGAATCTTAACAACAATACATATGGAACTTACCACATTGTTGTAAAGATTCATTGGTAAGGTGGGGCAAGACGCCCAGGGCGGGTAAAACGCCTACGGAAAACTTACGGTTATAATGGCGAGACAGTAAGAACGTTACTCGCAGTGGTCTGACCATATTTCGCCTTTTACGACCTCAAATGGAGGCCAGGTATACTAGAAGTATGAACCAGGCGGTAGAAAATGAGAGTAGAAGTGATAGTGACAAGAGGTGTACGTAGGTTTCAGAATTTGTTTGCAACATTCCCGACACCAAACCCTCGTGGTTTGCGACGTTCAGGGTCACGCTAGACTCTATTAGTAACGAGTTGAAGAATGTCGCTCAGTCGATAGACTATGCAATCAACACGGCTGCTAAAGCCAATTAATGAACTGTCCAAGAAAAATAAAGAACTCATTGACCAGGGGTTGTTAGAGTGCCAAAAAATCAACAGAATTGACAGAAAAATGCATAAACCTAGAGAACCACTCAAGACGCAGCAATTTGTTGTTTTTCGGGCTGCAACAAAAAGAAGCCGCATGCTGTGAGGCTGTTGTCCAGGCGTTTATTAAGAAGAGGTTATAGGTTCAAGTGGATGGTTTATGCTTTGAGCGAGTGCACAGGTTGGGCAAAATCAAGGAAAAAGCATAACTTGACTCATTATAACAAGTTCGCTTTCTGCAAGCAAAGACAGATTATTTGGAGTGCTCGGTTTAAGTTGAAAGGCTCTGATTTCTATGTAAGTGAAGATTTCTTCAAGGGCATGCTTGTGAGCAAAAAAGTTCTGTTCCAGAACTTCAAGGCAGCAAAAGGTTTGAAAACGAAAGCTTCGCTGAAAAGAGATAAACTGGTTGATTGATCAGGATATTTTTTGAACTTCTAAGGTACAATTTTGACTCATCTGTACGCTCCTGTTAGCAAGACTTTGATCGTGCGTGCGTTACCTATTCATTTAACAAGTTTCAGCAATAGAATGAGCGCAAATAATGTGCTTTGAAATTTTACTAAAAATTGCGTCATGGATTTTTCGTTTGGCGCCATTTTGAGGCAAAACGTCCACAAAGAAAACGCAGTGGGCAAAGGATCGACTACTGCCGCTGATGCTAATGAAATTGACTGTCAGTGCATAACATGCAGCAATATATATTCAAACACTGCACCTGGCGAAATGTGGATACAATGTCAAATTCGTTCTGATTGAGCCCTTTTAGCTTGTACGTCAGGTTCGAAATCATATGTATGCCCGACCTGTGATTATGATAAGACGCTTGTTTGTTCTGGTGGAAATAAAGATAATCTTCCTAGTCGTCTCCTTACTGCTGCAGCGTCTGTAACAGTTATCAACAATACACGTCAACGAATGGAAGACAGTAGTGACAGCTCTGATGATGAACCAGCTCCACCCAAACAGCAAAGAACAAACTGCAATACCAAAAAGTCAAAAAGCAAAAGACCTGGGCAAAACAGGACATCAGAGCCTATGTCAAAGTGCTGTGGCGTCAACAACCAACAGCAAGCTTTGACAACCTGCCGCATATTCTTACAGGATTGTTTGAGTTATTTTTTCTGATGATGTATAATTGATATGGTTGTGTCAGAGACTGTAGGCTATGCTAGAACTAAAGGTCTCATGACTTCACTGTTACCCGAGATTAGACGAACGCGTCCATTGGCATACTCCTGGTATCCGGATTCTCATCAACACCTAGGCGCATAATGTATTGGTCTGTTGATGTTGATTTGCACAACACAGCAGCAGCCAAAAGTATGTCTCGCAACAGGTTCGAGATAATAATGCGTTACTTGCATTTAGTAGACAACAATCGGCTGGATGGCGTAGACAAAATGGGAAGGGTGAGACCTCTGATGGGTTCTATCAATGAGCAATGTCTCATCTAATTCAGCCGAGAGTAAAACGTATCAATTGACGAGTCGATGGTCCCCTACTTCGGGAGACACGGGGCCAAGCAGTTTATTCGCGGCAAACCCGTCAGATCCGGATTCAAAATCTGGGCGTTGACAACTGCTCTAGGATACGTGGTTCAGTTTTAACTATATCAAGCAAAACGAGGCCAGCAGACCGGTGACACCGCAGGATTTGGTGTGGGGGTGGAGTCGTGCTCCATCTGTTGGCTGAGCTACCAAAGGTCAGACCATACCACCTGACCTGTGACAACTTGTTCACCTCACTGGTCTTGGTTGATGAGCTCTTGAGACAAGGCGTTGTCTGCACTGGCTAAATCCGTGCAAATCGTCTGGGAGACTGTCCATTGACAGCAGTGAAGTAGTTCCAGAAAACACCCCGTGGTACATATGACTACCCATACCATGCCGCGAACAATCTATGTGTTGTCAGGTGGAATGACAACAGCAATGCCAATATATTGTCCAATCTTCATGGAGTTGCCCCCTTGCAAAAAGCGCGTACGGATTGACCAACCCTTTATGATAAGTCACTACAATTAAATCATGGGCGGCATCGACAGAATAGACCAAAACATAGATAAGTACAGGGTCTCGATACGATCAAAGAAATGGTGGCGGCCGAGTTTCGCCGAGATCATTGTGTACAACAAGCATGACACCTCTACAGAGCGACCGAGAGTGGAAGTTGGGCGCAAAATTACTAATGTGTTGCTTATGAAGGGGAAACGAGTCACTCAGTATGTTCATAAATCCATGCCTTGCTCAAAGAAAGCACTGCCTCATGTCAGATTTTCAGAGAGTGGACCACTTCTATAACACAAGAGACACCCAGAGGCGATGTGCAGATTGCAAAATGAAGACGAAGCATTTTTGTATGAAATGCGATGTTAGTCTTCACGACAAATGCTTTATGGCATTTCATGTTGCACAATAAAGATACTTGATACAACACCCTTGCCAATTTTTATATTCTGTTTATCTTTCTACAATATCTTAGCATAGAAAAACAATCGATATCATATTATATATTTCATTTTTACTGGGTTCAGTAGACATTTCTGTTGGTGGTTTATACACCCCACATGTGCCCAGTGTCCCTTTTTGAGACGAAAATAAAAACTCAAAAAACACATAAAATAAAAATGTATATCCATTTTTCTTATTAATTATGTTCATTGCATGTCTAAAGGCACATAATATCTGAATATGCAATGAAAACGCATAATTAGGCGTAAATGGGTTAAGTGCTTAAAGCTATGGCTTTATTTGTTGCACAGTGGAATGTTGATGAAGTTTCTGACTGGCTTAAAAAGTCTGGACTTGGTGACCTGGTGAACACGTTCATTTTTTCAACCAAGATGAATCACAGGAAGAAGTTGTGTGAGAAGTGGTCAGTTCTAAAACATCCTGCAATACACTTCTCAAGTAATATCCAAAGATCTCTGATGCTCTCCTGTTCAAGGAAATCTGGCGCAAATAGCACTTTTAAACTAAGATCGTCCGCTGCACGGTTGCTCAGTGTAGCGGACATGAAACAGTGGAAAAGAGAACTGATAAATGGGAACATAACTAGAGATTCCAGAAGACCTCTAGATACAAAAGTTGCATCTTATTTTGATTTAAGTAGATGCCAACTTTGCTGGAAAGAAGATATGACAAATGTTATCAGGAAACAAACGAGAAATCGTTCAATACTGAATCAAGAATTAAATATGCTGGTTTACTGGAAACTGCAAAATTGATGGAAAACGAGACTATTGGTCCACTTGGAATAGCCTGGACAAAATACAGAAGTGTGTCAGAGAAAACATCGCTATGTTCACCTAACAAAACCTAAAGTAGTGAAATCGGTAGTAGTGAAGTTACTACAAGACACACAGCTTGCTCGTGCTTTGAAAGGTGAAGTGCAAAACGTTATAGATTCGTTCACAAATAAGATACTAATGGGTGAGAAGTTGAAGGACGTGACTGTTGTGAACTGTTAAGTGGCTGTCACTAGCGCCACCTATTGTCAGTGTTATGAGTTAGTGGGTCATCTATCTCCCCTGGTCTGTGACCCCATCTCACGAGTTACTCATGATTCTGTGTTTCCTGTTCCCGTCGCATGTAATGGTGAATAAACATTCACAGTTTCCACATTCAGTTCACTTTTATCCAACGACATCTGACTACAATAGCTAGCGACGAGGATGGGATTTGTCGGGATTTTTCTGCTGATGTCTCAACTGTTCTTCGCTATGTCACTCATCGGTAATGTTGGCACTTTTGACTCGAAAACCGAAAAGTTTTCTATGTGGTATGACCGGTTCCAAAACTTTGTGATCGCGAACAATGATGCAACTAAGAGGCAAATAGCGTGTTTCCTAGAGACTTTGGGAGCCGAGCCCTATGGGGTTTATCAAACATTTGCCTGTGTACGGTTATCCGTTAGTTTTTTGTGCAGAGTATAGATGGCGCTAGCTTTTGCTCGATCCCGTTTTGCCGCTAGGGTCGTTGTTTCTATGAGTTTTTGTAACGTTCGGCGGACAAGACGTCGGTTGTATTGAGAGTCGCTAGAACCCGAAATAGTGGTATGTGTTAAGGCTTATTATGTTAGTTGATACGTTTTTGCGTGCCTTACGTTCGCGGTCATGGTCCTACTAGCTTTACAGTCATTTTGTGCTACTTTTGTGCAGACTGTTGTTTGGAATATGTGGCCCACATGTTTGACCTACTTTCATGCGTTGACTTTGTCACGTAGGCCATGAGCACGCTTTCTGTTCGTTGTGGCCTATTTGAACTTCTCTGATTTGTGACATTTTGTTACCTTATCCTGAGAGCATTTTATTTGTTTCCTTTCAGTTTACGTTGAGGGTGTACTTAGTTTGGGGTCTGACTCGAATATGAAATAAAGAAACTTCACACTAAGTGGGTTTGAACCTTACATCAGTAAACACTATGGATGACAGCGGCTCTGAATCCCCTCCTGAACTCACCCCTCAGGTGGACAAGAAAGACTCGACAATAAGAAAACATGAGCTGTTAGCTAGAAGAAAGCAACTAGAGCTGGATATGTTGAATCTCAAGTACAGACAGCAGCAGCTGGCAATAGATGAAGAAGATTTGGGCACTTGTCACGAGGAGACCTTTTTAGATAGTAAAGATAAGACACCCATCGCAGACCACGGAGACACTCATTACCTATCTGTCTTGAAGCATTTGAAAGCACCTACTATAACAATGGACAAGTTCTGTGGGTCGCCGCTTAACTACAAACGATTCAAGAGACAGTTTCACTCCCAGGTTATACTTAACTCTGACTCATATGAAGAGCGGTTCCAGTACCTTGAGGCATTTACAACTGGGGAAGCCAGTGAAGTTGTTAAGGGGTTTTCCTTCCTAGATTCTGAGATAGCTTATAACGCTGTCATGAAGGAGTTTGATCGTCGATATGGAAATCCAGATGTGATGGTTGACTGTTTCATTAAAAAGCTTCTTGAGTGGCCGCAGATACCGGCAGATGATGCCAGAATGTTAGACTCCTTTGCACTTCTACTCACAGAGTGTCTTTATGCTGTTGAAGACTATGGAGCAGTACGTGTACTAGAATACTCAGAGAACTTTAAGAAGATCGTTGCTAAACTCCCGTTTAAGCTCCATGACAGGTGGAGATCTATTGTGTTCGACATTCGTGAGGCAGGTGGAAGGCCTATGTTTATGGACTTGGTGAAGTTTGTATCCAAAGAGGCAAGAAAGGCCAATGACCCTACGTTTGGTGTTCAGAGAAAGCCCTCTACTCCTCGGGCCAGAGATGTTAAGCCAAAAGCCTCATTTACGACTAATGTCTCCACGCCTACGAAGTGTCTATTCTGTCAAGGAGAGCATCATCTCCTGAAGTGTGACTCATTTGTCTCGCAGTTACATTCTGCCAAGATTGACTTCCTTAAAAGGCAAGGCGTTTGCTTTGGTTGCCTTNAAACGTTCGGCTGACAAGACGTCGGTTTCATTGAGCCAGTCGCTAGAACCCGAAATAGTGTTTACGTTGAGGGTGTACTCAGTTTGGGGTTTGACTCGGTTGACCTTTGAACTCTCTGAATATGAAATAAAGAAACCTCAAACTAAGTGCGTTTGAACCTTACATCAGTAAACACTATGGACGACAGCGGCTCTGAATCTCCTCCTGAACTCACCCCTCAGGTGGACAAGAAAGACTCGACAATAAGAAAACATGAGCTGTTAGCAAGAAGAAAGCAACTAGAGCTGGATATGTTGAATCTCAAGTACAGACAGCAGCAGCTGGCAATAGATGAAGAGGATTTGGACACTTGTCACGATGAGACCTTTCTAGATAGTAAAGATAAGACACCCATCGCAGACCACGGAGACGCTCATTACCTATCTGTTTTGAAGCATTTGAAAGCACCTACTATAACAATGGACAAGTTCTGTGGGTCGCCGCTTAACTACAAACGATTCAAGAGACAGTTTCACTCCCAGGTTATACTTAACTCTGACTCATATGAAGAGCGGTTCCAGTACCTTGAGGCATTTACAACTGGGGAAGCCAGTGAAGTTGTTAAGGGGTTTTCCTTCCTAGATTCTGAGATAGCTTATAACGCTGTCATGAAGGAGTTTGATCGTCGATATGGAAATCCAGATGTGATGGTAGACTGTTTCATTGAATTTACTACGTGGTGTTGGATCATGTGATATCTCTGTCAACACTTGTGCAGTTGAGCTCAGTCAGCTGTACGACCAGATTGTGTCTGTGGATTTTCCAGAAGTAGTAAAAGATAGATCTGAGCATTCTGTGGACGATCAACGTTTTCTCAAGAAGATGAGTGACTCGGTGCGACAAGTCAACAGACATTATGAGTTAGCTTTACCTTGTCGCGATGAGAATCGCAGTTTGCCAGACAATCGGTCTTATGCTGCTCGACGATTGCAAGGTTTAAAGAAGAAATTAACAGTGAGCTCTGATTTCTATGACGATTACTGTAAGTTCATGGCTGAAATAATCGGACAGGGTTATGCCGAAGAGGTGCCTGATGAAGAAATATTGCGGACTGATGGAAAGCTGTGGTACATTCCCCACCATGCTGTATACCATGCCAAAACAAAGAAAATGAGAGTGGTGTTTGACTGCAGCTCGAAGTACGATAACGTTTCCATCAACGATCAACTGTTACAGGGACCTAACCTGACTAATTCACTTTTTGGCGTCTTATTACGATTTAGACAAGAGAAGTTTGCTGTTATGGCTGATATCGCCAAGATGTTTTACCAAGTCAAAGTGCCCAAGGAGGACCGTGATTTCCTCAGATTTCTTTGGTGGCCTAATGGTGACTTGATTCTCGCACCAAGACCTTCAGGATGACAGTGCATCTGTTCGGTGCCGTTTCGTCGCCAAGTTGTTCTGCATACGCTCTTAACTGTGCCTTGCACAGTAATGCTACTTTGAAAGAATCATTTTATGTAGATGATTTTCTATTTTAAGTTCCCACTGTACCTTTAGCTGTTGATGCTGTCCATGAGGTGATGTCATTGTGCTATGAAGGTGGTTTCCGCCTGACCAAATGGGTAGCGAACAACGATGAGATTTTGCAGTCCATACCAGAATGTGACCGGGCCATAGATGTCGTCAACAGTTTGGACTTTGATAATAAACAGACTACTGAACGGGCCCTAGGTGTGTGGTATGGAACATTTCTTCTGATGACCTGGTGTTTTATAGCAATCAGCCTTTTGTGGATGACGAGAAGGTATCCCGTAGACAGTTACTGTCTGTAACTAGCTCGTTCTATGATCCTCATGGTCTCTTGTCAACTCTTGTTTTGCCAGCTAAGTTACTTTTGCAGGAACTGTGCAGACAGGGCCATGGTTGGGACGAATGTTTAGATGAGACTGATCTGAGAGCATGGAGACAATGGCTTGCTGATTTGGTGCGACTGAAAGGGTTTGCGGTAAGACGATGTCTTAAGCCTGATTTTCCAGATATCGCCAACATTCAGGTACACCACTTTTGTGATGCAAGTGATAATGCCTATGGAGTGGTTTCTTATATTCGTTTTTTGAACCTAGATGGAACTGTTTCCTGTAGTTTGCTATCAGGGAAAAGCCGAGTTTCGAGTAACGACTCCTAGACTTGAGCTCACCGCTGCTGTGCTTGCTGTTAAGCTGAACTCCTTGATTATGTCTGAGTTGAGATACAAGGTGGACTAGATTTTCTACTGGACAGATAGCCAGGCAGTGTTGAAGTATATCGCTAATATGTCTACTCGCTTTAAGACTTTTGTTGCTAACAGGTTGTCTATTATTCACCACGGATCCGAAGTGCAACAGTGGAACTTCATTAATGGGAAAGCGAACCCTGGCGACATTGCTTCTCGTGGTATGTCACCGGATGATTCACGGTGTATGAAGTTGTGGTTTGAAGGACCGCCTTTCCTTTGGACGCCCATGGATCAATGGCCCATCTTTCCAAAGGTAAAAGTTCAGTCACCCGATGAGGTCGATGTTGAAGCTTACACTACGGCTGTAGTGCCTAGCATAGAACCCCACACCCTTGATGTTCTCATTGAGAAATTCTCCGATTGGTCGAAACTCACGAGGGTGCTAGGATGGATTTTGAATTTTATTGACCGCTTGAAACTGCGTCTTGGTGCAAGGAAACAGCATGGGAACTTATCTGATATTGATCTGCCCTTGACTTATACTCATCGAGCCAAAGTTATGCTGGTGAGACATGAACAGCATAAATATTTCTCGTCTGAGATTCAGAAGGTTTCAGAGGGTTTGCCTGTTGTACGGCTAGACCCATTCTTGCAAGATGGTATTTTAAGAGTTGGTGGTCGTCTTGATAATTCAGACATGATGTTTGACAAGAAGCATCAGATATTACTGAGCAAAAATTCGCGATTGTCATTGCTTCTTCTTCAGCACATTCATCGTGAAGTAGGTCACATGGGGAAAAATGTGATGATTGCTAGACTGCGAGAGGAATTCTGGGCTCCAAGTCCTGGTGCTATGATTAAAAGGATCACCCACCACTGTGTCATTTGTCGTAAGGTGGCGGGTCAGTCTGCTAGACAGAACATGGCTGATTTACCGATCAGGAGAGTGACCTCGGATTTCCCACCATTTTGGAACACGGGCATGGACTATTTTGGACCCTTCTATATCAAGCAGGGACGGTCACAGGTTAAACGATATGGTATTGTGTTCACATGCTTCTTATCATGTGCTGTACACATTGAGGTAGCTCATACGCTGGACACAGCATCGTGCATTAACGGTGTAAGAAGATTCATCGCTCGTCGCGGAACTGTTAACTCGATTACTTCAGACAATGGTACTAATATGGTTGGTGCGGACAAGGAGATGAAAGAATCCATTAAGAAGTGGAACCAGAGTCATGTACGGGATTATCTTCATCAGCGAGGTATCACCTGGAATTTTAACCCGCCTTCAGCGTCACATTTTGGTGGTGTATGGGAAAGAATGAAACGCTCGATACACCGCATTCTCTGCTCATTGCTGAGGGAACAACCAAGGTGTTTGTATGATGAGTCATTGGTCACCCTGATGTGCGAGGTTGAGCATATACTTAACAGCAGACCGATTTCACCACTGTCTGACAACCCTCATGATTTTGATGCATTGACCCCGAATCATTTGCTGATGGTGAAACCTGGACATTCTATGCCTCCTGGAATCTTCGACCCCCGTGATATATATTCTCGTAGAAAATGGCGTCAAGTCCAGTATTTGGCTAATGTATTCTGGAAGAGGTGGTCACGAGAGTACTTGCAGACACTACAAAAACGTCAAAAGTGGCTGAGAACTGGCCGCAGCCTGTGTGTTGGTGATATTGTGTTGGTTTCAGAGGATTCTGCTAGAAGTGTATGGCCCTTGGGTCGCCTGACCGAAGTGCATCCGGACAGGAATGGCTTAGTTAGAGTGGTCACAGTTAGGACGCGCAATTTCACCGTTCTACGACCTGTGGACAAACTTTGTGTTGTTCTGGAAGTTAATTGACTATGATTTATTACAGGTGTACGTGTTGGAAGTTGTTCTTCTTTATACCTGAGACTCTTATTCATTGATATTAGTCACTACGTTACTGACTGTCATAGCTTTATTTGTTTGTTTAGTACAGATTTACATTTGACCTTGTTATTGGATTGGGAGTTGAGTTAGGACCCAACTCAGGAGGGAGGATGTACGGTTCCCCGTTAGTTATTGTGCAGATTATAGATGGCGCCAGCTTTGGTTTGATCCTGTTTTGCCGCTAGGGTCGTTTTTTCTTTGAGTTTTGAAACGTTCGGCTGACAAGACGTCGGTTTCATTGAGCCAGTCGCTAGAACCCGAAATAGTGTTTACGTTGAGGGTGTACTCAGTTTGGGGTCTGACTCGGTTGACCTTTGAACTCTCTGAATATGAAATAAAGAAACCTCAAACTAAGTGCGTTTAACCTTACAGCCTGCCTGGTAAGGCTGACGGCTGTACGTTGGAACAACTGGTTGCAAAGCTGAAAAACATTATGAACCTTGGTACGATAATTAAGATAGAACGTTTCCGCTCTTATAAGGGAGAACAGAAAGTGGACGAGACCATTGGAGAATTCACTGTTCGTCTGAGGCAACTGTCTCGATAATGTGAATTCGGAGCTTTCCTAGACCAGGCCTTAAGAGACAAATTCGTGTGCGGCTTGAAGACGGTACCGATTCAAAAGAAACTGTTAACAGAATTAACTCTCACATATGAGAAAGCGTGCCAGCTAGCACAATCTTTGGAATTGGCACAAAGCAGCAACCAACAATTCCACCCAAGCAAGGACTCCGCCACTAAACTTCAGTTCCTGAATACTAAAAGGGCAATTGCCGCTATTGTAAGAAATTCGATCATTACGAGAAACAATGCTTTAAGAAACAGCGTGGTGAACAGAATCGCAATTCCACTTCTGCGACCTCACATCCGAAGTCAACCGGAAAACAACGTCCGTCGGGGCGGAACGTCCAGAGCGTGAAGACAGTTAGTGCTATCACAGCCACTGAGGACTACCTACTGGTGTTTAAGGACTGTGCAGACTTTGCAATTAACATTTTAGTTAATAATATTGCAGCTAATTTCCTCGTTGACACGAAGGCTGACATTACCGTTGTCTCGGAGCACACAGCTAGCACATTTGAGTCTGGTAAACGTTTGCCAACTGCAGTACTGACATACGCGTTCTTCAACAACGGTACCAGTGGATGTTTCCTTACCGTTCGTCTTAAATCTGATTTATGTGCAACAGGTCACGAAGTTACCCTCGATCTCCACAGCATGCACGGGCGTAATTATGTGAAAACGACGGTAGTTAAAAATCTGAAGGTTACTGACTTGAATGACCAGAATCATGTGACGATCAAGAAGGCTTACTCTCGTGTGCAGATACCAGTGGAATCTCGTCATATACCTACACTGGAGGTTCCCGAAAAAGTCGCTTATCTTCGTCATGTCGCTCAAAACATTTCTTCGTTAATGCCAGATATTCACATTGATCAGCTTATGGATTCAAGTTGCCCCGCTGCTCTCCCGCCGTTACAGGTGGTCCCTACCAAGGGCGATGGACCATTTGCTGTTCGCTTGGGCCACGGATGGACAGTCTTGGTACCTATGACGTGATGTAATCGCATACAAGCTGTCGAATCCTGTTCCATGAAGGAAATTTCGTTTCTTGGCCCTAGAGACGTTATCGACACGCTTGCGATGGACTTCCAAGGACTGTAGTGCCAGCGCACATGAAAAAGGCCACTCTAGAGAGGATTTGGAGTTGATGGGATGCGCCAACCCTTTCGTGAAGAATATTGACGGTCATTTTGGGATCTCACTTCCCTTCAAAAGTCAGAATCTCGTCATGACTTACAACAGATCACAAGTTGTTCAAGTCGAGGTCACGTGACGTTGCCATTTTGCTACCTGTATATTTTTATGGATGATGTAAATAACGGTTTTTGTATAGACTGTCGTTGCCTTTGCTTGTAGTACACTTCATAGTGGTGACTTGGTGTTTTGCTAGTTTCAGTTTACGGTTGGTCAATGTACACATAGAATTCGGATAAAGCATACTGTAGAATCACCTGTGTTTCCGTCGTTAGCCGACACTGCGCCAGAACAGATATACCATGCTGTGTTCAATTCTCAATGACCTATACTTTCAGCCAGCACATACATCCAAAATTTCAAATCCAGAATCGGTCGAGGAAAAAGTCATTTCCAAGATCACCCGAGCATGAATTCAAATATTTCGTTACGTCGTTCCACAAGAGACAATTCTTAAATTAGCATTAATAGGCATTACGCAAGAGCAGATGTACAGTACATAATGCTCGAGTCTTTGGATGTCGACACTGTTAGCTCGAGATGTCAAGGCAAAGTTCACTGTGATGTCGAAGTGGCACAGCGTTTATCTAAGTCCTTTAATGGATTAAAGTACAGTACAGGTATGAAATGTTTCCGTGGAAGTCATAATATTGTTCTAATAATTTTAGAAAGAATTCTAAATCTGATTGCTAGACAAAAGGATGTGTAATAAACAATATAAAATACAGGTCATTGGATACATAATAGATGAAAGATGTGTGGCTCACAACTATTTTGAATACATTTCCTGCTCTTCAAGGATCTGTCCATGTAGTAAATGAGAATAAAAAATATCAATACATTGCTTGAAAATTTCAGAGATCATGACTGGAAAAGGGACAGACGGAAAACACCGACAGTAACACTTTATCAGTCTCCGTCAGCTACACAAGAAATTGAAGAGGACCACTTCTTAAAAGCTTTTGGTAATGATGGCTTGTTCAGTTATAAACGAAATACGTATGAGTTATTGATTTTAGCGTTTGTAAAATGCAGGCAGCTAGTACCCATACAGCTCAACGTGGTGGGCTTTGAAGCCAGCAAAAAGGTCAGAAAGAATGACTGAAAACGTTAAGACGTTTTTGACTGATGCATTCAACCAAGGCACGAAAACTGGTCAAAAATCGATCCAGTGAAGTGTCATCAACAGCAGAAAACTGAAAAAAAGACAGCGCAGAGTATACAACCCAGAATCTGACAGAGATGATGCCACCTTTGCACAGGCATCAAAAATTGCTGAGTTGCGTGCTTGTGTGTTTGATCAAATGGCGGTGTTCCACCCTGTAACGTTTCAGAACTTTGTCAAACGTCACAACAGAAGACTTCAAATAAGTTGAAGGTAGTAGACTTACGGGCTGCTTGCCAGTATTTGGGCATCATTGTTCCTTCACAGTTGAAACGGAAGGACATAATCGTATAACTTCTGCTGGAATATCTTGAGCAGTGTCCATGTAGATCGTAACCATCAGTGTTACTGTATTATTGGTGTGTCTATTACTAACAAATAATGTGCAGGTGAGTTTGATTTCATGGTATTTCTGTTAAATTACTGCTCACGCCGAGAATGTCCTTTAAACTGTCGTTTCCAGGTTATTTGTGTACATACATCTGCACGTTTAAATGCGAAAGGTATTCAGACAAAGTGAACCAGAATTCCTTGCCATGACGGCTGGGCAGAAGACGAAGTCGTCGTCAAAGTGGTCTTCATTTGTGATTGAAAATGAAGGGGAATTAACTGGAACGTTAGTATGGAGGCCAAGGCATTTTGTAATTAGCCGCCGTAATAGTTATTACCAGTCATTTTTGCATTAACAAGACTAGCCGTCAAGTGGGGTAAAAAAGTATACTGCCAGTCTGATTACTTTTAACTTGCTCTGTGTGACTTTGCGTGCATGTTTGTGTGTGCCCATTATGCTGTTGTCAGAATATAGTCTGACAGTATTATTAGTTGTTAAATTGTTTTGTTTTGTTTTGTTTTGTTATTCAGCTTGATTGGCATGACCCCTGAGTTACATGTAAGTACAATGATGATGTAATTTGTTTACTACAGAATAGTATGGAACTTTCTTGTAGACTGAGTTCAGTAGTAATGATGTAATTTGTTTACTGCAGTACAGTGTGGAACTTTCTAGCATGACAGTGATTAATGCAGTCTAGAACATTCTAGAGACTAGTACATGTTTGTAGAATGGTTTGGTAGATTCAGGAAAGTTCTAGAATGTGCCTGAATTGATGTAAAGTTCCAGAACAACACATTGGGCTATAAATACACAAGCACGGGTTTGTGTTAGTCAGATAACCAGCAGTTCAAGAAAGTTAATCAGGAGAATTACAGTTGAGTTGCAGTGAAGAGAATCAGCAGTTACAGCGATAGTCAATAGAGAGCAAGCTATAGAGACGGCAGGTTATTGAATCGACGAGTGTAACAGTTGCTTAACGTGTCTCAGAAGTTCATCACAAGTCAAGGTTTCGCAGCACTGGCTGGAGCATAAACAGACATTACGCTGGACGTTTTGTTCGAGTAGGCTTGTGAACGTACGGTCGGGATTAATAAAGGATTAACTCGAACCAGTCTTCAGTCAATCGTCGCACCGAAAGCTATTAGCACCGGCCTGTAACAACCAGCACCCACCCACACACGGGGGAAAACGTGACAGCTGTCATCCGCATCTTTTTGTCTGACATTCGCTGTTGCATCTCCAAATCCTTAGTGAATGTCAGATTTTACAGATGGGATGACACAAGAGAAATTTTGGATGTATTTGACTACCACTTTATTTTAGACTCTATATCTGGCAAGTTCCTTGACTGAATGAAATTTCGCAGTATGTTTCAATTATGGAGATGACCACACCTTTCCACTTCCTTACGTAAGCTGTACAGAGATGTTGCCATTTAGATGAACACGGCTGACTTTGATTGTAGAATGGAACATCTCCTATGGTGCCCC
>NMRA01000378.1:137524-210403 GCA_002633005.1 Phoronis australis | reverse complement strand
GATTTCATATGAGAACTTTACAGTTTTCGTGTGCATTTATTATTTTCCTTAACTTGCACTTTGGCGAAAAGAGAGCTCGGTTGCTACTAAGTGGCAGAGCAGTAGTAAAAGCTGCTGGAATTTATTTTGGCTCTTCCCAAGGACTACTAAAGAAAGGACATGCACAGTCAGAATCCTGACTTCGCTAGCAGAGGCCACTGCATAATTTGACACTTTACAGTTTTCGTGTGCATTTATTATTTTTCTTAACTTGCAGTTATATGTAGCATGGTGTCTTAACCTAAACAAGCTTTTTGTTCATGTCATAGGTACGTACCAATGTGCACACTCTTGATACATGGAAACAAGAACAGCACAGTTTGCTGCATCATACTAGATGTTTTGTGAAGAAAGCTGAAGTTGAGAACGCCGAGGCCTTTCTACGCTCAGATAATGCTGGATGTTAACACTTTGCTCATCTCCTCCTTAACGTAGCAGCCTTGTCACACCGGCATTTCTGTTTCGAGATACGACTTTAGTGAAAGTCAAAAGGAAAAGGATCTCTGTAATCGCAAGATTACTCCACTCAGACAACATGCGAAGTACTCTGTAGCCGAAGGCTACAATATCAGAAACTTTCTGGATTTGAAAGGAGCATAAGATTCCAGTGGCGGTGTGAAGGGATGTTACGCGTCTGCATGTTCAGCAAATGCACCAGTCTTTTCCGAAATACTCAGTTCCTGGTATAAGCACATTCACAAATTTCCACTATTCCATCCAAGAAAATGGGAAAACCCATGTCTCTGAAATCCACTAACGTCTCTAGACATGGCGAATTTTCAACACCAACTGTTGAGTTTGGCAGTTTTAAGAGCCTTAACAAAGGCTTCCATGCAACCACCATGGTCGCTTGAAATTCTTTGCTACAGGCGCAGAACTAGGTCATCATTTGTATGTGGGTAACTACTTCAAGTATTTACAGAGGGAAACCATGTACAACCACATCGCACGACAGTGGTCAGAAATATTTTCAGATGCAAGAACCGGAGCACCATTTAAGGGAGCCTCAGAGTACAGTGTGGATGCGACGAATGCTGAAGCAATGGGGTGGGCACTGAAAAAAGGTAAAAGGTCAACAAGATTTTCAATAAAGGTTAAGAACTTTCAGACGAACATATTCGATGAAGGAGACAAGTCGGGTAAAAAACGTTCACCCTCGGAAGTCGCCGAAATAATGAAAACGTTACGGGACTCCACTGGGAAAGCGTTTACCTGTGATGATTGGTTAAGAGTATCGCAGATTGTTGCATTTTCACGGTTGTCTGCAGCAATGCGTTTAAGCTCTCCTGAAAATGTTGATGATGACGATGCTGTTTCTGCTGAACATGTTATGTCGTAGATTTACTGAATGAAGTGGTAAATGAGCTCAACGTTTAGCCTAGCTTTTTAGCATAACAACCAGTCAAAGATAAACAAAGCTCTCAAAATTAGTGATTTCTGTCATGTTTAGCTGCCGAGATTCATGACTTGGTTAATGACGTTCGGCAGCTGGTTTCTAGCAGTTACAGATTGTTCATTTGTTTCACTCGGATCGATCAATGACAGGATTTACAAAAAACTTGCAACGATAAAGGGGACAATGTCTACAGCTCAGCTCAAGTTGTATTATCTTATAGGAAACATTTATGAAAGTTTTTTTTAACCAAATGTGCAGGAAAGCTATAAGTGGATGTAAACACATTGTCACATGTCTGCAGTTGTGCTTGAGAGTGGAGAACACTAAAGTTGAAGTTTAGTTATTAGTTTGAATATTTTGTTATGAAGAATCACAAGATGTGCCCATTCTTAGGTATTGGTGTCATTTTATCAACTAGTGATCTGTTTGAAACAGTTATAAGTGTAGACATCATGAGTGTTTGGATGAATCCAAACAAGTGGGTGGCAACTGAAAGAGAATGAGTGGCAGATGGGAAGAGTTCAAGTCAGTATGGATGTTGGACAGGGGCTGAATGGCTGACTGCTGAGGGCCAAATGAATAGTGGCCTGGGCCTTGGTCTTTGGTTGTTAGAGTTCATGGCCGAAAGGAGAGTGAGATAAAACTTTTACCAAATGGGTACGCTACGCATCAGAAGGCCGAAATCTATAGTGGCTGAGTGAAAATTAGATGAGTGACAGTGGCTGAGGATTGGTTAGATAAGTGGCGACCTGGGCAAAATTTGGCAGTGGCCAGGACAGAAATAAGTGGTGGCCTATTGCAGAGTGGATGGTGGCCAGAAGCAAAGTTTGTCAGTTGCTGAGGCAGAAGAAGATGCTGGCCTATTGTGAAATTGTGGTGGTCGAGTCGGGGGCAAAATGGGTCGTAGTAGCCGAGGGTGGAATGATGGCCGTAGAGAATGAAAAGCAGCTATGCGAGTGAAAGAGGGACAGAGACATGGATGTGGTAATGGTGGCTTGTTTTTTATCACAATTGGAGGTTTACTTTAAAAATGACCGTGCTCACCATATATTATATCTTTTGTCATAGTTAATCCTAGATTGGAATTGATGTGCAATGACAGTAGTCAGTTCAGTGGCATAGCGAGCACCTTGCCCCTTACCCCTGACCACTCCTTGCTATGGCACAGTCAGTCATTCAGTATGTTTGTTATGAAATCGAGACCGTTATTTCTGTTGAATTTTGTGAACTTTTTGTCTGTCATGAATGAGACTTTAATAAAATTGTCTCTCATGAATAGTTTTCTATTGACCGTGAATGTTTGTCTTTTTATACTGTTGACGATCGCACTGTCAGAAATATTTAACTTTAGGGTGCCTGAGGGGGGGCAGATTTCTGGCAATTGGTGGCGAATAAAGTTTTTAGCACCCTGCAGGGACATTCCAATATGAACCCAAAATTACGTTGACTACTGACAGAGTTGAACGATTTTTTGAACTGAACAGGGGGTCATATACCCCTTGGGTGCCTTCTTTTGCCTGTGGCTCTCACAAAGAAGATAAAAAACAATAGCAAGGTAGGGTAGAGTTCAGCATCAATTACCTCTCTAAAATTATCCTAAATCACGTGTTCTCATTTAAAATACACAGCAATATCTCTCGAAGTCTTGAATTAGAGCGAGGTCCTAGAATCACTAAATATAATGAATGGGAAACACAGTTTTAGTAAAGTTGCCAGCTTAGTTACTGAGTATTGCACTGTTAATTGCGAATTGGATAGTCACACAGTACAAAATGGTTTGTTCTAAACTTAGCAGCTTTTTCTGGACTACAAAAGTTGCAGCAAATGTTGTCTTGTATGGATTACTGGTTCTAAACTATGAAATCGAAGTTCAAGACAAAATGAATGTTCACTTTGTTTTTTATCAGGTACAATCAATGCTGTGGTTAATTGCTCGAACAACTTTTGTGTTAATCCAATTTCTTAGTCCTCCACTCAGACATGCAGAGCCTATTGTTGTGTTAGTAGTAAAGCACAGTGTTGCCAAAGAAATACCTTGCACTGTGTCACTGACTGGAATGTGCATTAGGTATGTAAAGACCAGTTAGGATGTATTTTCTCTCTTTCACGTGTACCATAACGCATGTTCACGCATCTTTCTCACTATAATAAATAAAAATAACACATCACGGGTGCCCACCAGATAACCTGTACATCTCTTAAGCAGCTTGGAAATACAAACTTAAGACAGATGCCAGACAGATGGCTTTGGTATGCACACAAATATGCATATTTGTGTGCGTCAAATAGCTTATGACAAATTTACGATTTGTCCATGATTACTTCACAGAAACAATACTAACTTCTATTTACTGACCATAACTGCACTGAGGGTCAGATTATGCAGGTTTATGAGGGGACATATAGACTACTTGTAACGATACAAACAAAATGAATCTAGCTGAAACAACCAGATCTATCAAAAGACTGGTTGTTTGCACACAGTCATAGTTTGAGCAGCAGGCTGTGAACAGCTCGCTGCAACCAAAAAGGATGGAATTGGTTATGTCAAGACTTCTCCACTACACACAGTGCTCTTTTATCCCCAGATTTGCATGTTGGTGAAAAAAAGTAATGCCCCAATCAAGATTCACATTTTAAGTAATGCCTCATTTAAACTAAATCTCAACAAACGTTACAGCACAAGTTTGTCTTCAACTTCTGCACACACTTTATCTGGCTTGCTGTCACTGCTATTCTTGTCTTCGCTATTTGCTTTCTTTTTCACTTTGTCATTCTGAAATGAGACAAGACAAATATGAAATAAACACCAAATATTTACAAAAGCAATACAACCCAATAAAACTGTCCACTAAGGTGGAAACCAACCAACAAGCCTGCATGGTGACGAGAAATATGCCATATCAGCTGTTTTACAATCAGGAGTAATACATGTATGCACATGTACTTGCGAGAGGAGTGAAACATGAGTTATACAAAATTCAACACCTGAGATTTTCAAGGAGCAACTTCTCTAAACACAACACATTGTAGTGTTTGATTGGTTGAACCAAGGTTTCAATGCAAAAATAAATGTATACTGTACAAAACTTCAATGCTCGAAGTCTGCATTTTGGCCTGCAAGAGGAAATTGCAGGCTAGTTATATATCTCTGTGATTACTTGGCCAAATTAGTTAGAAAAACAACATATGGCGGTGATGTGAATATGAAGAAGTGTGGAAGTCGCCAAATGTTCAAAAATGATTGGCTGCAAATCACTGAGCCGTGTCCCCTAAGTATCGTGACATGGTGCTGGGGAATAAAACTTCATGATTCGGGCCATGGGAGCCTGCCAGGTACGCCATTAGTGCAAAGGTCACTATATGCAGAATTTTATATTTGTATTTACAGGTTGTCAATGAATACAGCTGCATTTTGTTTAGTGCATATGATGTTCAAATAGCATTGTTGTTTAGTTCCTGCTATACATTAGCATAGTTAGGAGCATGCAGATATATCTTTTACATTTTTGTCCACCACAATTTTCTAAAATCCAGTTTCATGGGTTAACAATCAAACAATATTTAAGAAATTCAAAAAGCAACAGTAGTTTTCAAAATTAAATGTCAAGCTTGCCAGAATAATTTGGCACTTAATTCAAACTTTTGCCACGATAAAATGGTGTTTTTTCAAAGCTTTTGTTGGAATCAAATGTTCCAGTATTAAATCTATGTGATCAGTGTTTATTTATTACCCTAGATCCCAAGTATGTCGTCGCGATTTCAATAAAGTTAGTGGAGCAACACCTGCCAAGATGTTGCGGAGAATTTAGCCAGAATTCACTTGAATGGATTTTAATGGAAATAGGAAATGGGCGTTTAGTTGAGCTTTTGTGGGTCACAGGCAGCAGCATTTTATTACCTTATTGAGATGAACAGGACTGTCAATCTGCATTGTCACCGGGCCGTCATTCTGAATAGACACTTGCATGTAAGCACCGAATTGTCCATCTTTGATGAGCTCAGGCTTGTAGGCAGCCTTCAGACGTTGTAGAAAGTCTTCGTACATAGCCTGTGATTGGTTGGGTTCCATTGAAGTGTGAAAGTCAGGCTTGTTTCCTTTTAGTGTGCATGTCAGTGTGAACTAAAAGTCAACACCAAGACAGTTTACATTCAGAGAACAGAGAAATTCAGCAATTCAAATTTAGAGAACAGTCTCAAAGTATTGGGCAGTTATTTACCTTAGTTTATATTCACCTGGTATCCATCAATTGGAAAAAAGGTAAATGAATATGACTTGTTTCCTGGCAACAGACGGCCATGTATTCTGATTAAATGTCCTAAAACCAAAGGTTGGTCTTTCATATCACAAGCAAGGCAACAATGCATTTTACCTGACTAACACAGAGTATTTCCAAGTTTTTATCTGCAACTCCCACTTTCCATCTTGATCCATGGTCATCTTCAAACACTCTCAGTTTAAGTATCTTTTGAACCCTGAGAAAGAAAAGGAAATATTTCTATTGAATAGCGATCAGGCAACTTTTGGCTATAATAGCTTGCCAACCTAGCAAAATGAAATTAGGCTTTCTCACTTTTAATAAATTTTTCATGGAGAAAAGAAAGTTGCCTTCAAGGAATGCACCAGTGATTTCAGTAACATCTTTTTGCAAGTTGCAAAAAAGATATCAAGACAAAAAAAATCCAAAAGTTACACACATACATCAAGGCTACAACAAAATGGGACGGAAAACAAATCCAAAAAAATTAGCCTAAAACTGTGTTTTGAAAATCAACTTTTCTGTGGGAAGACACCTCTTAAATATGTATTTGCATGCTCTTAACTATGCTAACGTAATGCAGGAACTAAACGACAAATGCTATTTGAACATCACTTACGATTAACAAGTGCAGTTGTATTCAATCACAACTTGTAAATGTGAAACAAAAGAATCTGCAAATAGGTGACCTTTACATACCTTGTTGGCTCACATACACTGCATCATACATTGTTATTCCCCAACACCACGTCACCATACTTACTGGACACAGTTGAGTGATTTTACGGCGGATTAATTTTCGACACAAAACTTGTTCTTAAAAAAACATTTGTCAATTTTCAATGTACTTGATATTCACATCGTCTCTATCTATATGTTGTGCTCCAAACTAATTTACCCAAGCAATCACAAAGATAAAGAATTTGCCTGCAAGTTCCACTTAAATGTTTCCATACAAGAACAGCAGAAATCAATAATAAATAATAAATAATGACCACACAGAAGAAACATCTTTGAAGTGTTTCTACTAAATCTATTTTGTACTCACATGTAATCAATATCTTTATGGGTGTCATCTCTTGAGATACCAAGTAAAACACAAATTCCACGGCCTATGGAGCTGATAACCTCATCGTCCACTGAAAATATTTGAATTAGAAAAGTGGTCTAGGTATGAAAGTTTGTGCATACAGTCTGCATTTCACACTGTATAGCTATCTAGGATACAAAAATTGGAATCGGCTTGTCACTCTTTCATAAAATTGCTTTCAACTTTGACTAATATACCTGGCTTAGATACAAAAATTGAAAAGCTAGGCTTTTCACTATTCTCATAAACTCTCTTCCAGGTATGCGCTGTATACCTGCATGGCTAAGTTTCAAAAATTGTATTAGGCCTACACACTGATAAAATTGCTCTCATAACAATATCCTTATAAAATAGTAAAACTAGTAAAACTAAAACGACGAGCATTGCTACTAAAATATATCAAAATATCCCCACATTTCGAGCGATGCGCTCTTTGTCAAGGGTGTGCTACAGACTGCTGAGTACATGTAGATGGATCTAAAATAAAATGGCACAGGAGACCACATAGTGACATATGTCACACCCTTGACAAAGAGCACATCACTGGAAACATGGGGATATTATAATATACTTTAGTACCGATGCTCGTCGTTTTAGTTTTACTAGTTTTACTATTTCATATTTTATTCGTCGGTAACGGCACGGCATCCCAACATCTATTTGATTTTATTAATATTCCTTACGATGATAGAATTTCAATTCCATCACCCACTAAATGGGAGGCAATGCCTACATGCACCATTTTCCAATTCACAATTCCTGGGCCAGCCAACCCCAATAAAGTCTGAAGTATACTCTTGAGGGTTTTTAGACTGTTTTTCACCAACGGGCTCTGTACTGCAATGGCTCAAATTTGGATGCAAGGATTAAAGCATAGAATGACAAACAATATCGCAGTAGTTCAAGAGTTCCCACCATGCGTTTTCTTAGTTTTTGAGGTTTCATTTAGCTAATATGAAATGAAAACCATAAAATCTAACCAAATAGGCACTTTTTATGCTAATAGTCGCATTTTTTTTAATTTTGTAGAAAAATTAGTCATTTACAAGTTTCCCGCCAAATAATGTAATGGGTGGAAGGCGTTTGGTCACATGATAATTAATTGCAATGGCGGAACACAGGAGATCAGAAGACGAGGACGATTTAGAGCAAGAACTGGACAATTGACCTATCGCCAGGATTATGAGTGACGGCTTAAATGACCAATCAGAATTCAGCCTTCTTGACACACCATCATTTCCAAGCTGCCATTTTACCCAACAACCAACACATTGCTAGGTAAAACTTATTGTGTTTGTTGACATTACGCAAGGACGCGAAGCTTGTGATTGGTCAATTATTATGCAGAGAGAGAAGAGAGAGGATACGGGCATCACTCAACTACTTGAAAAATCGGAAAATGAATTTGATTTGAATTTCCACTTAGCAAACTTTCCTCAGCTTTGAAGCCAAATGAACTCGACCCACTTGCACAAGAAAAGCTGCAGACATATGTGAGTTACAACAAACTGAAACAATGGGTGGTCAATTTTCACAAAATGGACACTGACAAAGGCCAAAGTAAACCTGGGTCACTCGTATTCACTATTGCCATGATGGAATGAGCCCATGGTCTACACACAATACATAACTCTATGTGTTGTAGCATTCAATCTGGGCCTGGCATCACTCGCCCTAGAATGGAAGCAGTTTCTCGTTATTTATAAAATTTGCAAATTCATTTACAAGGAGGCAATTCTGTCATCGTAATGTCGTTTTTATGTTTGGTTGAAACAAATTGTGGCTCTCGAATGAATCGCATGTTCCACGCTGACATTCCACACTCTTGTGCAGCGCACAAACAGATGGCATTCCTGTGCAACTTTCACGTATTTAGGAAGTTTGAACACAGAGACGTTTTCAAGTCAAGTTGCTGTTATACTACAGCCCCACAAGTGCACCTTTTCATGTCTGAAAAAGGTGGCTCTCCATGGACTTTCTTCACAATTCCTCAGTATCGTACTGGTAAGAACAACAATGGTGGAGACAGTGTTCCGAGATGGTCCTCCAACGCCGATAACACGAAAATATATTTTTTTAAGTTTTGATTTGTTTCTTAGCAACAGGTAAACTTAAGTATATTAAATCTCTTAACATGTATTAATAAAATTATTTTTGAGACACAGAGTCATGGTGGGAAATCTTTAAAGTGACACGGGATAAACTTGATAAAAATGGCGTGTCCAGCATTATTCATAACCATGTAAGCAATGATAACTATTTAGTAGGCTATATTGTGGTTTTCACTGGAACTGCAGTTATCTTGTGCAGCACAATTAGTTGGAACGATTTATTATTAATATTATAAATCTTTCCAAACAGATGATGCATGTGGTCTTGTGCATTGCCAAAAACATATTGATGCACAGTAGTTAGTGAGCCCGCAATAACGTAGTGTTCGAGTAAAGACATTTTGGCTGAATGTTGAGTGAGGGAAATAGCATTACTAGAGTATGCAGGGAATAGACTTCTTAGTCATTGTTGATAAAACAAGGCCAATGGCAAGGGTGTAGGAAGAAAAGTCTTTACTAGGACATGGCAGTAGCTAGCCTAAGTATTCACTGTAGGTTAGGTATTATCATTGAAGGTAATACACTATCGACTATCCACACTGGTAAAGGATAGACAGTACCAATGTCTCAACAGGCTGCAGTAGAGACAGTGGCTATTCCATAGGGCCTCCAGCTTTTTGACGAATTATGTCTCACACTGATTAAAGTATGAAAATCACATTGCCATAGGTAGCTTTTGAATATAGAGGGACACCTTAGGAGGTCGTTGATGTGCAACTTGGTAGGATACATGGGTCCTGATTTGAGAACCAGTTACTTTCACTGAATTACGCCTGGAGAGAGTCAATCAGTGATGAAGTTGGGAAATCCTAGAACGTGTTTGACATGGATGAAGATGCTGAAGCGAAGGAAGCTGGCGAGACGGCAGACTAGGCGCATGATATCTTTGTCCTTGAACGCCCATTAGTCAGTCGTTAAGTCACTGGTTCTCAAATCAATTTTGATCAGGTTTCCCACCAGCTATTGTCCAACAGTTACCTTTCATTCAGTTGCCCAAATCTGCCAAAATGCATAGTTGCCTAAATCGCCAACTGGCCATTTTTACACTGCTCGCAAAAGGGGATATGACGTCATAATGTGTCGAAAGGGTTCCAGCGATGGAGAGCCTATAGTATAGGATGGCAACCCTTTCAATTCATTTCTACTGCCGCCTTATAGTGCCGGTGTCGGTGGTGGCACTCTTCTGTCTGAATTCAGTTAAATATTAGGAAGCCTAAAGATCATTGACAGGTAAATCATGGTTGTCAGTATATTTCCATTCAAAAGTTATCGCCAGTTAACATACATCGAAAGTTACCCATATCATCACCAGTGATAGGCAATGACCATCGCCTCTGTTGGCCCGATTGTCAGCCTTATCAATCAATGAATAAGGAAGGCCATCATGTGTCATATCGCCATATCGAGTCTACCTGAAACACTGGCCTTCATAACTCTTTGCACAACTGCTCTCATTTCTGCCTTTTCACCTCACAGAACCTCAACATAGGTATTAAATAAGTAGACCTCTTCCTATAGTAGCACACACCACCAAATAAGCTTTGAACATGCCAGCAAAGCCTGACTTCTGTCGGCTTCTCACACTCCTGACTGAATCGCTACCTGTTGAGTAAATTTCGTAATAACTTTTGAACGAGCGACCCCTATGGCACTCCCGATGACTTTATCTCACGACGGCCACTTCCCGGTTCAGTGTCGCAGCTCACGCGATCATACAATACGCAATTTACCATGATATAAGAGTAAAGACATTCGTTTGATGGACCTGAAAAAGTACCATTTGGCTCTGAATTTAAAGGGTACATTTTAATCGATTGGTGGCTTGAAAACGTCAACTTTTGCCGTCCTTTCAGAAGGCGGGTACTAAAATGATTTTCTGAGCCCTACAATTCACCGTAGACTGAAATGGCAATTTTAAATTAGTCGGACAATGAAGAATAAAGCAATGAGCAAGAAAAAAAAAAAAACGTTGGGAAATGTGTGCTTTTCAAATAGGGGCAAAATTTAATAATTTTCCAAAAATATTCCACTTTGTGAATTTTATCTTTGCTTACTGTACACATCGTCATATGGGTGCTAGTTATCCATATTTGTTGTCACTTTTACGGTGAAATTTTCAAGTGATGAGCGTAAACATAAAATAGGTGTGCTTAAATTGCTTATATGTATATTGATTATAATAATCAGTAGAAAAAGTGACTCGAACAGATTATGTTACATTAGAAAATTGGCCTCGGCGTGAGGCGGCCGTCACAGCGTGCACATGTAAATTTGTAAACGATGCGGTAGACAGGATACTTCGATACCACGGACACTGGTTTAGCTTCTTATATGTGGAACAAGACAATTATTACTGCTCTACCGATGACTTCAGGGTAAAAATACAGTCTAAAATGTATACTGTAACATGGATTAAAACTGGTAATTTTTCGATCTGTTTGACTTCTGAAATTTAATTCCCAGATCAAAGTCATGTAACATTTCCGCGTAGCTACTGAGAAACCTGTGGCGATTTCAGGTAGCCCTCAAACAAGCCAACATTGCAAAAAATTCAAGTGATTGAGTGGCAACACATTTTTGCGCTGTGTTATTTATAGTGGGAAAGTTGTGATCGGCAAGATGTAATCTGACAGTTTTGCGTTTTTGCCACACTTTTTTTGGAGCCTCGTCTTTTATTTGGGTGAGGAAGAATGGGTACAAATTAGAGATGCTAAAGTTGATCAAATTGGTCGTGTTGGCAGCGCGGTTTTGATGGATCACATGTAGTCCAACTTGAACAAAATGGCCCAAGACTAAGCACTTTATGAATGATTCCATGGCATTAACAGCCTGTAAGCTGAACTCAGTCACAAAAATAGAATTAGATAATACTAATGGTGGGTGGTGTTATGCTAACAACTAACCTGAAAGTAACTTCCAACGTTTTTCAACGTTAATTAAAATTAAGTGGTTGTGCTGTACATCAGTGGATACGCGTAGACTATGACATGATAGATCTTGTCGATTTTGATCAAACTTAGACCCTTGCAAAACACGAGTGTCCTACAGACATGTGAAATTTGAATAACACACGTATCAATAACAGTGTTGAACTTTTGTCGGATTAAGTTTGACATCATGTGAAAGGAACACTGCGAGAAAACCTATCGAACTTGCTAAGCAAAACACAGATTCTGAGTTGCTTGACATTGAATGCAGACAGAAACTATTAGAAAAGTGATAGTCGTTGAAGTGCTATATAACGACGATCTGGCAATCAACTTAAAAAGGATATATAAAAGTACGTAAAGAAACTGTACCAAGCCAAATGCCAAGGTGAATTGTGTGACCGGGGAAAATACCAAGTTTTGGGACACAGTAAATGAATCCGCCATCATGCAACAATCAAAGCCTTGGGGTACCCCAATATCGGAATGGAAAAGGTTCTGCTATTTGAATCTGTTTAGTTCTCAAAGAGAAGAGGGAAGTAGACAGCTTTTCTGAGACCGTAACCTACACCGCCTAATTTTACGACCGTGGCCCTCAATGCGAGACATGTGCAACGGATACCTTCATACTTCAAGTGGCAGCATCAGCCAAAGTGAAATTGTACATGTACATGTATAAGCCTTTCAATCTCTCAAATATCAAAGTCTATTGTATTATCAGTGTGAAAAATAACTGTGTTTGCTAAACTCATACTTAAGGAAAATATTTGCTCGTTTTAGGTGTCAATGCAAAAGCCTTGAAAGAAGGCGGCACGCAGGTCTAACCGAGGACGAGAGTATTTGTGGAATATGTAACAAATTAAAAAGTAATGAGATTCACTTTATGCGCCACTATCCTGTCATTGGTGACATGCACAGAAATTTGCTGACGAATATGACACTGACCTGATGCCAGAGTAATTCAATTTTGTCAAAGCCATCATCTTTGGGAACTAAAAATCCCCGACGCTAAAAATCTCATGAGCAACAGTGCTAAGAGCTGAACTTTTATCATTGTAAACTTGTAATGTAAACTGTAGGCTACTTATCTGGCCAAGGCCTAAATACAATAAACATTTCTGATTCTGATTCTATAATTTTTTATGCAATGAATAGCGACTTCTAAGTCTATGAAAAGTAACGTTTAAGTTGAAAAGTTCTGGGCCCAGTTGCATAAAATTTATACGCCGTATAGCAATAATGACGTGGCATTATCACGCATCACGTTATTGTGGAACAATACACTTGACGTCATGCAAAAATCAAATTTATCCAGCGGATAATTTTGAAGTTTTATGCAACCTAGCCCTGGTAATGTAATTTTGCGTTATAGTTTTTCTGCTGCTTTGGCGAAGTTAAAACAAAGCTCGCAGTGCGGAAGGAACCTTGGTAAAATAAATTAACGCTGTCATTCCCATTTATACTCGTGTGTATATTATTTTCTAAAATATCAACATGCCCTTACGGCTACACTCAACACCGGGTGATCTAACTGAAGATATAAGTGACCATCACCCACTAGGGGCGCGCTTCTTGGAATGAAGGGGCAGGTTTGGCGACGGCTGGAGGGAGGTTGGTAGATTGAAAAATATGGTGAGAGGGAATTTGACGGACAAATCATTGTAACAGCCAGTGTGTGTGATTAGTGGGTAGCTAGGTGAAAAAGCAGTTCCAATCGAGGGAGTGAACAGACTGTGAAAACCGGTGCCACGTAAAATTACCCACCTTCGTATAGCTTAAGGCCTCTGAACTATCTGTGTAAACCTACGAGTAGCCTATACGGTACAATAAACCCGCTCGGCGAGTTCACTAGCAACGTTGCCATTTACCGTCAGGTGTACGCTCTCGCATTTAACTGACAGCACAGTCTGGTATCGGTTACTAGATGTACTTCGGCTATTTCGGTTTATGAAACAATTTGACGTTTTCGTCCGAGGGAGAAGTTTCTAATTTAAACGTTCCGTGTATGAATCAAGATACTGTCAAAATACCAAGCACAGGAGACGGGATACAAATATCTTGTTAAGATTGCTTCCTTCGGTAACAGCCCACGGTCTCAAGCGGCAGAAATTGGAAGTTTTAGCCTGACCAGCCCTATGAGCTGTGGCGTGCAAGATGTCTTTTGAGAAAAACCTTTTTGAGGTAAGAAATTTGAGGATGTGTGGCAAAGACCTGATTGTGAGTCACTGTATAAGGCAACAGTCGGTTTGCGGCTGTTACCGAAATTGGGAGTGAGGAGCCCGGGACACTTGATCTCGGGAAACGGCTCTTGGTTTTCTTATCAATAATTTATGTACCTGGCTGCTTCTGTGGGTTAGTGGGACTAATTACACGCACGACATATGCCTATACATCATGTATCTTTGGCAGTTCCCCAAGGTAACTATAGTGAATTGCCGAATGAGGCTAATTCGGTTTCAATGAGGGAGTATTCTGTTATTACCAAAATATACTGTAACTACAGCATTTGAAATTTGTTTGTAATCACAGTTGCTGGTATTTGCTGACGGTTAATTGTGGATTTTTTCTGATCTCGTAAAAATGATGAAAAAGCTTGATGTGACAGCCAGAGAGCGCTATATCGCATTGTCACGACGCTGTAATTCCCACTGGACACAACGTCCGTAAGTATACGGTCAAAGATCAGGCCAAAAGTTACGAGAATTTTTTTGTTGACGTGGTTTTACTCGTAATAAAGCTTACAAATTTATTTTTTTTTGCATTATTGCCGTTTTTGTCAGCATGCTGTTGCTCGTTTTACGTAGTTTCACCATGAACGTTTTAACGCTGCTCTGTAAGCTCAGCATGCCGCGGACCTGTTAGGGTCGGGGTAGGAAAAGTCTACATTCAATGATTTACAAACATCCGTGTCTTTAAACACCGGAACACTATCCGCCAGAAAATATGTATCCTGCGATCAGTCTCAGTGCGGATTAAAACTTACGTGTACAACCCCTGCGGTCGCGGCTCGCAATTGCCCGGCGAGCTAAATCCCAATCGATAAATGGTGGTGTATTTTAAGGGAAATTAACTTGAAAAGTCACCAGCTTTGATTTCAGCAAATAATTGCGGAAAAGGGCGAGACTAAAAACACAAAATCACAACGAGCTTTGTTGTTTTATATCTCTTGTCTAACTTATAACATCAAGACGAGATGTTCACCATGCAGCGATAGTCATAAAATGTTTTATCGGACGTAATACCGATTATATCTCTCTAATGTGAAAAAATCGGTGATAACGACGCATTTAAACTAAAAAGCCCAAAAAGTTAAGCAGCACTACATTGATTTCATCCCAGACTCAACATTCCGATACTCACTAGGAGCCTTTTGATTAGAAACACCTCCGTGAATATATTTTGTTTTGCGACCATTTTTCTCGAAAATATACGAGGCCAATAACCGCCGACCTTTCTGTTGAACCAATCGTGACCTTCAGGTGCGGCATAATTGTACATGTACGCGTTTTTAGATTTCAGACATGAGGTCCAAAAACACAGTACTCTGATAATGGAGTTACATCCCAAAATAGATTGGCTAACTGTTAAATAATTACCAGATTATGGGGATGTGAAGTGTATCAAGCAAAGCCGGTTTACCATCTGTATTTATTCGAGATTATTCAAAGAGCTTAGAGACTCTGCGAGGAAGTCATTCGGTTGATTAACGGTCAAACACAAAAACATGATAAACGTCTCTAAAACTAGGTATACGTTTAAATCAATCAAAGGTAAGGATGAATGTCAAGTTATTTACGGAATACGAGGGTTAGGATGCAAACCCCCAGGTCTGTGTAGTACAACCGCAGCAAGCTCGACTTCAACTCATACATGTATCTCTTGCGGCTGTACATGTACATCGCCCGATTCTCCAACTATTGTAAAGAAAACACTCAAAAGATTAACCCTTGGCATTTTCGTTTCGATCATCACCGTTACGTTCCTGGAGCAGTAAATTAACTACACTAGAATAAAAATTCCCCACGAATGCATTCTCAGTCCTAAATGCGATGGTGTTCTTTAACAAACATTTCACGCATGCGTCATGCCGACACTTATTGTCACACTTAAAGCTTTTTTATTAAGATAGTAGCAATTTACAAAGATGCAATTTGTCATACGCATGAAACTAAGACGCGAGCTCGTGGCATAGATATCGGTGGATATGAGTATCCATTGTTCATTTTGTTTTTCTTTTCTATCGTTAAGATAATGGTAAGCGTAATCGGTAACTGGATGATGTGCGCCCAATCCGTGCGACCTGCATTGTCATATCCAAAAAAGACACAACTAAGAAAAACAATGGTAGCGTCCAATAGGCGATAACCATGCGACGAGATTACTTGCGACCTCCACACGATATCATTTGGCAAGGGCCGGGCCACCACCTAACCAGCGCACGTGACATGGTGCTACTAACTGGGACCCGTTCCTAGAAAGAGGTTCTCAGGTACACTACTTGTTGCAGAGAAAACAGGAAAAAATTGGAAGCAAAAACAACAAAAATTATTAAAAAACCTGTTCTGCTTACTGGCATTGCTAATAATGGAAATACACTAATCAGGCAAAGTGTCGAGCACACACGCAGAAAAACTTATACCGCTTTCGTTTGCGCATTGGTTCAATGATTGAAAGACACAATTGACTACAATGAAGCATGAATAAATAGCGTAAGTTTGAACAGAAATACACGAAATTATCTCTAATAAGACTAGCAGTATCTTCACCAAACTTACCTCGGGTTCCTTGCGTCAATGTATTTCCCGTGTGCTTTTGTTTTCGCAGACATCTGCGAGTCCAATGGCCCTAGACTTCACAGCTTTTGAACACACGTGGCCATGGCGCGACACGTAATTCAAGCAATTTTTGATGTCCAGCAACACAATACTTTGGTAATAGTGAACACCCAAAAAATGTTTAGCTTAACAGTTGTATATCAGGTTTTTAAAGATAACTTGCCAAATTTATATATTATTTATAGCGCCGGCTGGCCGAAATTAGTTGAAAAAAAGTTTTAAGACTCAGCGAAGGATTTCAATATGTAATTAGTAACACACTGCAAATGATGTAAACTTTATGAAAACTAAAATCAATCAAAAGAAGATGGGGAGTGAATTGCATATCTCAGTGCCCAGCTGTCTACTTATGAGCTCGGCATTTCTGTAGCGGTTCAAACTCGTCTCGCACGGCACTCCAGATCGTTTCCCAAATGCTTATTCTAGAGAGATTGCCCCTCCAATGTCCTTCGGTTTCCTGCGCATTTTCTTTACATAGGGTTCAATAGGTCGACAACTCGATCGAGTGGTACATGTACCCTACCTTATGTTGGGAATCGCGATTTGCAATAAAATCATTAAAACGCGCCCCGGTTTTGCAGTTTTATGGTTCTGGCCAAGGTTAATGATTTCAAGAAGTCGACTTTACCCAAAGATAACACCCATAATGCACTTATGCGACCGTAAAACCTACTGTTTGCCTTTCACCGCCTTAGGAAAATTGTTTCAAGACACTTAAACCTGGAAAGCTCATAGACATCACATAGTCCTGATTTAACACCCTGCCATTATGAAAATTCCAAAACGCTCAAAAATGCGCAGCATCACAAGAAGCTAGCTGTGCTTGACTTGCTGTGTACTCAGTCGATCGTCTCCGTGTTCTTCATTTAAAGTACTTGTTCCATCTACTGTACACACCGCCGCCTACAAAATGTTTTTACCCGTTTTGTCGGGATCGTCCGACATGGCGAACGACGACGCACAGTCAGCTGGGTCAGCCATGGGCAAATCGGGGAAACTAGACCCATTTACGACATCGCGGCGAGCAGGCAGCACAAATATACCAGGAGAAAGTTGAAAATGAAAAATGAGCCGTATTTTATGATCCAATTAAGTAGTCAACGTTTCGGTTTATTGACATCATGAAGTAATGTCACTAACCGGCAATACAGCCAAAACACTAATTGAACATCGCAATGCATGAGTTGTAGGCCAAGACAGTTAACAGAAGAACTCTGAACCACGTGACTCAACATTTCTGTTGAGCGAGCTCTCAGCATGAGTCTGTTTGATGTGAATAGATTCACGAAAACACAGCTTGAACTGTACATATAACATTTATTTTAAATCTCAGCAACCTGTTTACAGTGTATGATTTATTTTTCATTGTTTCAATTCTCGAACATTTTTAATTCTGGTCTGCACACCACTTGTTGACCACATCGCGTGACCTAATGTTTACGATCCTATTGACACCGATTTAAGACTTAAATATCTCTATAGTAATTATACCTGAGTAATTTGGCAGCAGCTCATACCTTAGACATAATTTGTTGAACACGATTAATTTTCAACGAAATTCTCTCGAGCTCTCTGTATGTTTGACGGTCGTTCGCAGCGCAACGTAGCCGGCAAAGAGACGCAAACGAATGCTTTATTTCGAGACAATTATTTTGTGTCTTATCCCCAGGCATGAAAATGAAATGACACATGGTTACAAGAATATGTAACGAAGGGTATCATGGCGATTTTTTCCGTTCCGAAGACTGACTGACAGTGAATAATGTACAAGTTTGATCTGAAATGAGGGGTTTCGGCAAACTTTACCAAGAATTCGTAGAACAGTCGTCCTTTTACCACATTGACTAAAATAGAGAGCATTTGGATACGATTTTTATTTTGTGATGACGTAATATGGCGCCGGAAAACATTTCACAATAACGTCATACTTAACAATAGGCAAACGCAAGTGTAGACATGAGGGGAAACTTAATTTATCAATGAAGGAACTCATCCTGCATTGTTCATATGAACAACCTGAAATAATGCCATCTAGCGGTTGTGGTAATTGTGTTCCTGAACTCTGCGCGCTTAGAGAACATCAAATTGTGTATTTGTATGATACGCTTTATGAACCAAAAAACGAGTGGCGTCAAAATAAAACATAAAAGTATAGCACATAACTCCGTCACCTTTAGTGTACAAACCAAAAAGGTAAAATTGGAGGTACCCAAAACCCAGAAAAATTTACTTACATGTACACCGACGCGCATTTCAGTTACCCATGTAGGCTTCTCATTTTGCAAGTGATGCTTTGTTTATAAAAAAAATCATTCTGTGAAACCCAAATATTTTGCAGCAGCAAAGATCAATACCCAAACCAGATTTAAACAGCGATATGAATCCGATGTGGTAATCATGTCGAATCTAAAAAGAAATTTATCCCTGGAATAAATCAACATATCGGAGACGCATGATCCCAGTACGGCAGTCGATTGACTGCATTCTCTACAATCTTCGGAAAACTACATAATGTACCGAAATAAAGAACACAAGAATACGTCCCAAAACGTGATCCAAAACAGTAATTTTCAAAGATGACGCTGTTTGAAACTTTCGATAACGTTCGGTTTCGCACTCACAGGAGCCACATCAAGGAAGTAGCTGGGACTCTACACATGCCTGTATATAACAGGAAAGAGAAAAAAAATGAGTTTGACCAACCTTGATTATAACGTCCGGCTGTGTTTACACCTTGAATTTTACTGAATTTTACGTGAACCTTCTTTTGCAAGGCGGTTTAACATGGAAGCTTCTGAAAGCTTCTGAAAGCTTCTGAAAGCTGCGTAGTGCGGAGTATTGTGTATGTCAAATTTACGCAGCCCTACACTGTGCTAAGAGTAGCCTACATTAGTGTCAGATTTGGGGGGGGGGTAAGGGGGCCTTGGCCCCTAGAGTTCTCCCAGATTCCATTTGACAGAGTTCGGGGTGCGAGTATCTGACGGTAAAAATCCTGGCTAATACTCTGCCTTGACCCCACTATCTCAAAATCCTGAATCCACCACTGTACATGTACACTGTACATGGCAATACACCGAACCAATGAGACGCATACACGCATTGGAGATAGACGCTAGAAATAAAGCATTTTTTCGCGTACTTTCGGCGTGGACCCTTGGGCGCAGAAACTACAAAGTTTAATTTACGCAGGTGTACGCAAACCCGAGAAATTCAAGTTACTCTACGCTATGCCTACGCACTTTAGTACGCTAACCAACACCTGTTTAACGAAACCTAATCTATGCATCACCTGGACTACTGACGCCAATCCTCTGCACCGGCAGCAGCATAGTTATTCACTCAAGCCAGGTGCGAAAGGGATACTGGGTAGAATTCCTCCAAACTCCCATCTTAAAATGCAAATTGTAATACAGGGTACTCAACTTTACTAAACGTGTCCTATCTTCCTTATTGTACAAGGGAATTACAAAGATAGTGTACGCTTGCCAACCGTCATTTGACGGGTCTTAGTTGTGTAGCGGATGAGGACGGCGTGGGGGGGGGGGTCATGGCACCTTCGGGAGGCCACACCGCTTGTGTAGACTGAGCCACTTCAGTTTGACTTGGACGGTAAGGGCATATTGTGCCTAATTTAGACCGTGTAGTTTTTAACCAGGAGGAGACCATTTACAGATGCGTAACCAGCGGAAGCAAAGCATTGGCAAAAGTAGAAAGGTCAGTTATCGAAGATGGGAACAAAAACAGTTCTATATCGCGCGAGTGAAAAGCTAGCGTTCGGGGGAGTTCGCACATGATCTCTTCATTCTGATACGCTTGGAATTGATTAGTCGATGAATTTGGACTGATGGCACATGGAATCATATTCATTGTCTCCATTCAAACAAGCGAAATTTTGTGCGGCTAATGCTTAGTGAGCGTCTTGTGAGGTATTGTATTCATTTTAATCCGTTTACTAAGTGAAGTATACATGTTCATCAAGTCTCATAATATCATGTTGCAAACGTACTCAGTCCTAAAGGTCCGCCCGCCCTGAGCCTTCTATTGCCGCGCCACCATTCAAGATGGAAGTCAAGAACCACTCTCTCTAAACACATCTACCTACACGTAGACGAAACTGTTGATTTTAAGTGTTAATTAGCTATCATTGAATGTTTTGGGAAACAACATCGCACTAAATTTAACTGATTTTCTGTTAATGAATGTTTAGTTTGTGCGAGTATGCCTATAAATATGATGGAAACACTTTCACGTGCCAACTGAAGACAACCAGACTACAGTTGTACATGTACAAAAGTGTCGCATACTTTCAAACTTATCCGTAGAACGGAAACACGTGGAAACGCATGATTTGATAAAGGTAGAACGTGCATTGCACTAATTGAAGAGGCCAGGAACGCGATAAACAGACTTTAATTGCAATATTAAAAGTGGTGCTCTGTCACTGAAACAGAATTCATCCTGGTCACCAGGTATTTTTAGGGTTTGTTCGTAATGATTTTTAATTTCTGTTGATATCAAACCGTTTTGTTTCAAAATAATAAAAAAATTAAAACGATCTGTCAACTGCTCGCCTTCACCTACAAAGCAAAACACTACTCCTTGTTTGGTATGACAAGACATAGACGTAGCACATTTCCCTTATATGGGGAAAGTGACCTTTGACCTCAAACGACTTCGAGCAAGTGACTGTGAGCGCATAAGGGGGAGGGAGATTAAAAAATCTGAGGTAACCACAGGGTTCTTCCTTCGCGCGTATGTTGAAAATCGTGAATTTTGTGAGTTTGTCTGGAACTTTCCTCACAAGGGAAAGTAAACTACCCTGTACTAGACGTTGAGAGATGGTACATGTACTTTCTACAGGAATTTTTAAAAGATATTTTGACGAGCTTTCGCGTTTCGGCCATGCCTCTTTAAAAGGGGGTGATATGAGTTTTCTTGAAATGTTCAAGGAATTATGAGGAATGCCTCTGTAATGTGCGTACGTGTGCTAAATTACTTTTTTCCATTTCTTATGAGCTTTCGAGTAAACAGATTTCTAAGTATAAATGAAACATACATGTATGAGTTTTGCAACAAACGAAAGTAGACAAAGTAAAAATCAAGAGAGGGTCAAAAGATTATAGAATATATTTTAAAAATTAACAAATACAACAGAAGACGAATGAGAAGTGTGCAGCAAAAACATATTATCATCGTTTAGCGCCATTTCTGATTTAGACTATTTACATGTACTTCAGTCGCTGCCCTAGTGTAGTACACTGGCACGGCATTTCGCGTTTCGGTCAGTCATTTTTCGGCCATCTTAATGAATACGTCAGTGGAAAAACGAACACGGATATCTGATACACACATAATGGGTAACTGGGTTGCATTAGGTTGGTGCACAATTGAAATGGTCACCACGAGTGTACCAGATACCTATGTTAGTTGCAACACTCGTGAAGATGGCTGGAGAAATGACCCGACGAGACGTCGTGTCAATTTAAAAAGCTGGAGGTGGGTGGCGATAGAACAGCATATTTTACAAATAATGTTCACTACTACATCACCACCGCAAAGCCGTTTTGGAAGCCAATCATTCTTTCTAAAAATCTTGCTTTAACAAGGAATGGAAAGGATTCGAGGTAGCCGCCGTCACGATAAGCTAAAAAAATAATTGCAGGTGGTCTGGTACACGTTGTACCTGACGTGCTCTAGCAACTAAGATGGGTTCATTGCACTGATCACCTGCAATTGTTTTAATTATGTTTTATTAATGCATGTAGTTAAGAAACAATCTGAGGAGCGGCAGATATAACTAAAGTGGTGTAGTTGTGTACCCTTTGTGAGACTTGAACCCACGACCTAGAATAAAGAAAGCCACCCTTATCCTACTAGGCTACACTGCATCCTCAACAGACCCCCGGTTTTTAAACTTCATACAAAGGGATAAAACTCTCATGCCGCTCCCATGGTGCGGACCGGAATTTGGATTCCACGTGTGGAGAGTGGCCAACAGGTATGTGTAGAGTTCAGGGGCACGATCGCTGCATTTTGCTCAGCGAGTTTGGTGTTTGGTTTTCCTGGTTTGGGAATCGAAGCAGGGATTTAAAAGCGGGGCCACGGACTTGTTTTCACGTTTCAAATCACGAAAGCTAATTACATGTCCAACACAAGTTCTGTAAGTCGAATTCCACGTTAATCCCCTCCTCTGGGTCCGTTGTGCAGTAAACGAAACTTGAAGTGCATGTTAGGGTAACAAATTTGCTTCCGTATCTATCTGTACGGCTCCTGACCTCTGTTGTAACAGTGATGAAATGAACTTGGAGTAATCCTAGCAAGATCTGTTCACACGGTAGTGAAAACTCGTCATAGTGTATCGTCTGAGTCCTTGGAAATATTGGGCGTGCTATTTGATTGGAACAGTCTCTCAAAAGATAACTTCAGTCATCTTAGCATTATAACACTAGTCCCCTTGTCCCAATGGTAGACTTGAGCTCTCTGAAGAACGAACGGTTCGCTTTAGTGGAGAACCACCCTAGGGCAATATATCGGGCCATCTTTTTAAGTAAGGCAACCAGTTTATAACAGCTGAGTTAGTTGCCAATATCAAAAGTTATGTTTTGACATGACACTGGGTTATAAATGAGTGTATCAAGCCCATTTATATCCCACACCAAGTGTACTATGTTCACAATGTTTCTAGGACGTATTTCACATGTTTGACAAGGACGGCAGTGGAACGGTTAGCATACATGAGTTGGGCGCTGTGTTAAAGGCACTCGGACAAAACCCTACAGAGAAGGAACTTCGAGAAATGGTGGATGAAGTCGACGAAGACGGTCAGTTCAGGCTCCGCCATCACGGTGCAATCATCCGTTATAAACTACTGAGAATGCTACAGCTTTTGGTTTGCTACTTATAATTCACCCGACGTAAACTGGCTGGTAGCGTGGAAATCTGAGGGGAACAGGTGCTGGGTTGCATGAAACCGTCCCAAATAGGGACTCAACTAAGTTCCCTAAAGGTTTTGCCTATCTGTGTCTTTATTTACACCCAAAGGTAATCTTTTTCTATCATTTCATCTTTATTGTGACCTCCTCATTGACTTGTGACAATTTCTAATAAAATAACAAGAAACTGAGCTCTCAATTTATTGAAAAAATAGGACTTAGTCCTTAAGTTAGTAGCGTTACATGAAGAGATCCCTAAATAGTGTCATCAATATTGTGAATTCAATGTTGAATTCACTCTCGATTTGTATCAAAGCAAAAGTTGACTAAGTAATGGAACTAAAACAGCAGAAGAAAGGAAAATCAGTGTTTTCACAAGTACATAAATACGCAGTAGTTTTAGGGAACTTGGTTGAGTGCCTATTTGGGACTGTTTCGTGCAACCGGGCACTGGGTTCTGTAAAATGAAAAGTAACGATAAGATTAAAGTCGGAAATTTTGTTTTACGCTCCATACAGTTATAAACACCACTAGAGCAAATGTGAAAAGTCTCTGTGTATATGCACATAACTGCTAGTTACTTAGATGATTTCGATAAAGTATTTCTAGACAGTGACGCTCATAATTAAATGGCTAAACATTGTTTTAGCAAGTAGGAGCGTAAAACGACATTTCTGCCTCAATGATATCATATGGTTATTGGTACACGTGAGCTCCACGTACAACTTTTTCGTAGTCTATTTAAAAAAGCCCTCGTCATGGGACGAGGCTCCGCGAGAGGAACATTTAGTTAAAGTGTGAGATACGTTAAAAACATCACGCTTACGTTGACCGAGAATACATGTACGTGCATTTCATTTTTCAAAATCCCTATTAGTGATGTTCACAGGGACAAGGCAAAGTGCTTGACGTGAAGTGAAAGTGAAACAGTTGCACTGTTGATTAAAACGTAATCTACCTATCAGTTCGCATCACAGTATACAAAGCTGATAAGAACTCGCCTTAAAGTCCGTCTGAACTTGTTTCGCATTCAATTTACATACAATTTCTAGGCTTGTAAAGCACTGTGACAACGCGTTGCTGCTTGAAACCGGGGTCTCAACCTGATGGCTTTTCACGGCGGGTCACTCTTAGCGCGATGGTCTTAAGCCAGCCTGCACTTAGCAAGACTGGAAACCACTTATCATTTAAATAAAGAACATCTTAACAACGGCTCGCTCATGTTAAGGTATATTCTACCTTTTTACTTCTGCTGCGTTACAGACAAAATGCCTAAAACACGTGAAATAAGGTGCAATACCATTCTATTCCAGGAAACGGCGAGATAGATTTCCCAGAATTCCTGCACATGATGACGAAGAAAATGAAAAACTTTGACGTAGAGTACGAAATCAAAGATGCATTCCGAGTATTTGACAACAACAATAGCGGTTACATCACGAACCGAGAACTGAAATATGTAATGATGAACTACGGCGACAGAATGTCGTCCGAGGACGTAGATGAAATGCTGGCTGTAGCCGACGTCAACGGAGATGGGCGAATCTCTTACGAAGGTAAATTAACATTTCTCGTAACAATATCTGAGAGTATACCTGTACGTGTAATCGTTGTGAGCCTTGACAAGGAGTGTCTTCCTCTCCGAATACTTTTCGTTTGTTTTCGCGAACTACAGATCGCTTCCCGCCCATGAATAGTTTTCTTCTTTCCGCGTTCAGTCTTCGGTTGTGCTAGCTTAGATGGCGCACAATGTTGATTGTGAAGCGCTTTACTACAGACAAACTTCTTTAGCAAACGTTTTCACCGATGCAACACCTTTTAATTTTGAAAACTGTTACCAAATGCAAAAGCCGTCGTAGCTAAGTGATGGTGGTGCTGGTGGCTGTGGTTGCTTTTGGAGAGAAAGCTCCCTGCATTTACGGTTTAGATGAAAGCATTCAGTAGAATCGTAGAAATGTAGCCGCGCTTGGCGTGTGATTAGTCGAAATCGTTTTAAACATACCCCATTCCAGTTGAGTATATTCCAGACTCGCGTAATTACGGCTTATGTGGATGACCGATTTCTCCCTGAAATCAAAATCTCGAGTTTTTACTCAAAATTTTGAGGCTTTATTCGAGTTTGTGGCCCAAATCTAGGGGTCATCGAGTGCGAATCTGAACTACATAAGTACACTCACTTGTGTAATTCAAGTTACTCTCAAGCACACAATAACAATTGACTGTGCTGACTTCATATTAAACGCTTCACATCATGGTCATAAATACTTGAATTCGGTTACCAATCATTCTGATATGATATTTTAAGTATTTCATCTTCAATTTGTGTACTTTAAAAACGCAAAAATTAAAAAATCTGTGACGTGTCATCAGTGGATCCGGACTCCGCCGTTGTGCTTTTCTACACCAGCCTCGAGCCGTAGTTGTTTCGAAAACTGAGTCCGACTGAGTATCATGAAACGTTGCATGCGCGGAGAATACAGTAATAGTAATCGGACAGATAGCATTTCAGTCTTTGCGTTTCCAAAAGACCCTAAGTTCACCCAGAAGTGCTTCGGAAACACATACGAGAGTAGTCTACACGGTGAAGCAAGCGATCAGTTCAGGGGCCATGCTGTGGTCACCGTATTTTGACGAATCGTGCTTCGATCCGTCGCACAAACGGATCTTTGAAGAAGATTTACCCAGCCTGTAACTTCATTGATGGAGAAAAACTGTATTGCTGGAATGTGCATGTAGTTGTCAGGCACTCACAAGAGTATGAGCCTCAGCATCAAATTGTGCCTGACTGTGATTGCAGTAAGTTTCCAACAGTCTATTCTTTTTCAGATTTTCTGAAAAGGCTTTCTATCCACATAAACGTCAATGTCCAACAGTAGAAAACGGGATGTAGGCCTACACTGTAGATGACACTCAAATAGTTTGAGGTCACGATCACAGCCCACACAGCGGCTGGAGTCGAACAGTAGACCGAATTAATCGACGAACTACAACGATACAAAGTTTTTATAATTTTGGAGCACAGAAGACGGAAACAATTATCATTTACCAAAAATAAAACCCAGTTAGCATCATCACACAATTAGACATAATCGTTACTGAAAAACGCACTAGGCATTCGAAGAAATGAAATCAGTGACCGGTATTCGCTACAGGGCTTTGACAATCAAGGTAAAATTTGAGGTTAGATTTGCGATTCGAGGCATATAATACTAGACATTAAAGTGGTTAGAAAGCTAATTCGTGATCATTTAATTACCATTTTGAATCAGGACTGCCCACAGGCTAAGTAGACTCCGACTCGGCTTCACTCGTCGAAGACGCCGGTGTGGGAGGTTCGAGTTCGTACGGTGTGCCGATATGGCGAGGTCCAACTCATTACCTGATCACCTATGGCCTGAGTGTCGCCTTCTTTCCCATCTCCATGCCTGTCTTCATAATACTTGTCAATTTCACGCTCTAAGTCTTCTTAACTTAATACCAAAATCTTTCTCCACCATTGCATATACTGTACAGTACAGTTGTATACGTGGTACAGTACTTGTACTGGCAACTGATCAACAACTTCCACGGTGGTGGGAAACCAAAAAGTCATTAAATTCTCTTTAAAATTCAAGACTTCTCAAATATTTCTCAAAATAAGTTCTTATTTCGTTCTATTTTGTGTTATAAAATCATTATACACGGTCTATAATACCAAAAAGTCCAAGGAAAACGAAAGTGTTAAAATTATTTTCGATTTTGAGCCCGGATTCTGGAAAGAGAAAAAAGTGGGCCAAATATTAAATAACAATTTAAGAGGTACTACATAGTTTGCCAAACAGACGTAAAACAGTCGTTGTTTCAGGACATTTAGCAATTTAATTGCGCACTCGCACGGAGAACCAAGTACATGTAAATCAGCCGTGTATAACGGGATCGAGTAACGGAAAGCAGATTGTTCGTGAAATTAACTAATCCTATACTGTACATGTACATGTACGTCGGATCTCGGCGTCGCTGGGCTACATACATGCTGAAGAGTGATATGTATTGTGAATGTGTGCGATTTTGAGGGTATTGAGGCTTCAAATGTAAGAATAACTATCATCATCAATACTGACAAACTGTGAAAACTTGTCTGGCCTAGTAAGTTGACGATTTTTTACCGACAAAATCGCCATTTTAGAGTGCGCTCCAAAATTTAGCATAGGAGTTTCTCATAAAGAAAAATGTATTTGAGACAATCTTGAATGTGCTGGGAGTGACATAATTTTCTACAAATATTGGCTTTAAAATTCCTTTAGGCCCCTGTCCATTTGCATTGGAAACCACGCAAATTGGTTTGTTTGCTCTGCCTAATTACATATTCAAGATGGCCGACAAAACCGTAGATTCCTGCCTCCCGTTCAGTAACGCTAGGGACCTAGCTTAAAAGCAAGACTTTGCGAGATTACGCGAGATATTGGCGTGTATTTTAAATAAGAGCACATGACCTTGACTAGCCTTTGGCTAGGTCCTAGCGTAGGTCCTAGCGTCTACTGAACGCAAGCCTGTATTGTGCGCTATTTCAACATGCTCAACAAAGGTCGCCAAAATGCCGTAAAGCTGACGTTGTTTTACGACATTGTCTTATTCACTTAATGATATTTTTATTTTAAATATCGGATTATTTCGTTAGACATCTGATGATTTTTCATCATTTCTGCGTTCATACATTACACTGTTGAGGTAAAACGGCTTTAGAAATTCTGTTCAAATAACTTTTAAACAGACCGTGGCGAATTTGCTTCTTGGGGATGTTAACCCTAGAGTTTTTCACATTAAATATTGCAAGAATTTCTAGAAAAATCGTCACTGGAGATGCAGTTTTTGAAACACAGACAAAATATAAAGTCTTACATTCCAATGCAGTTTTCAAATTCTGCGGTCCTAATAACATATGTATTTGCGCATGCGATCAAAGACGTCGGACTGGCTGCAGGTGAAAAAATGCAATTGTTTTGTTTTTGTCAAAGATCAAACGCCACATTTTCCAAATAGTTTTTTATGTGTTATATATGTCATCATGCCATATCCAATAAGGTGACGTGCTTTGCCCCCAGGGAAAAATTGACCAAGTATTGAGCAGTTGACAGATGCTTTTACATCAACGCAAAAATACCTGGTGAACACTTTTAAGGGTGCGATCTTTTGTTCAGATGCAAAACGCTCGAATTTGAGATAATCAGAACCAGAAAAATGAGCTTACTTACGGTGACGTAAGAAGACCAGTGAACCAGAATGAGCAGATCCGTGAAAACATACATGTAAATCTGTCATCTTGCAACGAAATTAATCCGTTTTCAAAAAGATTTGAATCATGGATTTAATAAGAAGTCAACAATGGCTTTCAGTAACTCATGTAAATTTCACAGATTGCAAGAGGTGCCCGTGTTTATTAGGCAGCTGTAACACACGATTGGTGCTCCCCACTTTGTTTTGCAGATTTCTAGTAGGAAAAGGTCACAAAACAAAATTTCAAAATTTGAAATAAAAAAGCCAAATTTAAAATGACATAGAGACGACCCCTACTAAATTACAAAAATGTGGGGTACACAAATTATTCCGACGTTTGACGGAAGATAATTCGGTTATCCCGACGTCCAATTTGTGTTCGGTTCGCCATCATCTGGATACTATTTCCATCATCGTTTCTATACTTACTGTAGCTAAATACCAAGCGAGTTTCTCGAATGACGGTCGATTCCATTGCTGGTCAAGCCCAGGGGTCGCATTCAGATCTCAATTCAAGATCTCCAAAGGCCGTTGTCTCGAAGTATGGCCAACTGAAATTTGACTTGGGTTCTTTCCTTTAACCTGATCCCCATTTTTATAATTCTTTCAAAATTTATTCTGACAGGTACATGTAACTATGAGTTTTTGTCTGGTATATCTGGTATATGCATTAGTACTTCGTCATCATTGCAAATAGTGGAATTACCGGACGAAGATCATCTTAACTGGCAAAATTTTACTGAAATTAACTAAAATGTATTGAAATTCTGCATTTTGTACCAAATCACAAAATAAGAAATACTGATACGTAACGAGAGGCGAGGAGACGGTATATAGCGCAGTGGTGTGTGCTACGGACTCACCTTTGGGAAAACCGGGTTCGAGTCCTGGCTTTTCCAGCTGACAGTCGAGCATTGTACAAATACTGGTACAATGGATTTCTCCTACACATTTTAGCTCGGTGTCACTAATGAATGCGTGCAAGGGAGTGATTGAGAACCTGCCAGTGGATATAATGCGAAAACGATTTTTGTGTCTGGTTACATGAAACAGTCCCATGTAGGGACTCAGCTATAAAGTTCCTTAAATCTTTTGCTTACTTGCGTGGATCTTTGCACACAGATGTTATCTTTCCTATCACTTTATCTTCTAATAATGTAAGTAAAAAACGAGCCCTTAGCTCAATGAAAATAAATAAGGACTTAATCCTTAAATTAGGGACGTTACTTGAAAAGACCCCTACAGTATATATTTTCAATAATTCTGAAAATTGTCCGTAGAATTCACTCTCGCTTTGTATAGACGGAACTAAATTCGTGCATGTACGTGTTAGTGTTGTAATCTAGAGGCCGTTCGTGGCTCATGGTTCCCGGATGCAGCTTCAAGGCTGGGAAAGGTGTTGAACTCCACTTTCACCCATGTACAGTACTAGCACTAATAACCACTCATTTCGTTTCAGAATTTTTAAAAATGATACAGATGCAATAGCTTGAACGATAAGACAGCAAAACGGTTTGACAGATAGGTCAGATTGGATGCAACGAGAACGGATGAAGTTTGGGATCATCGCAGCATTCGAACGGATGTCCTACCGAGATGATGTCGGAGTTAGCAGGGCAGATGCCACCTATCACTTTCATCGTCATCTTCTATTCATTTACACTCTTGTTCACAAATCGTTCTTTTGTACATTAGACCATATGTAACAATAAGTTGTTTCTTAAAACGTCGCATTATTTTTTGAGCAAGTTCTTTTTGGAAGCTGCATGACAAGGTCTCATGGACGAGAACAAAATTCGATTTTCACGTGAAATGGGAAACACACAAGGACATGATTGTGAATCACGATAGTTTTTGTGTTTATAACAATACCATTTACTAATGTGTTTCATCTCGTCCATTCGCAGTATCCCAGCAGGAATAAAATATCGTTTTTGTGGCCTCGCTCGTGTGCAAGCCCCCGGGAACAACTAGAGAAATTTTCCCGCCAGGGGACATCGCGACTGTAATGTGGATTTCTCGCCTATCACAATGACAGCAGCACCACTGTCGCAAAACATGCATCAACGATAAGCAAATTTTGTTCCAAAACTACGTTAGAGGCTTGATTCATTAAAAATCCACAGCTCTGAGTCTAAGAAGAGGCTTGCGACAAGTAATACGTCAATGACAACGCGTCACGAACTGAAATTGGCTCCTGTTTATCGAAATTCGCTTTGAGTGATGCTGCTGAGAATGACACTACAATAATTTTCAAAAGGATGCTGGTGTTCGTTACATGTATGTGCATCCCAAGTGCTCGAAACCATCCTCTTTCTAACTGGACCTACCAGTGACATGGTGTCGCCTCCTGGAAAGCGTGGACAGTGGGAAACGCCTGGGACTTTCAAGGACTACTGAGAGTTGCGACATCTCTCGAATTGGAACGTTATAGACTTTTTATATAGTGTCAAACTCAGTTCACAGCTGAATGTGCACTAGCGGTTGTACAGCTGACATTGCCAAAATAACAACATTGTGAACAGTTTGCTTGCAGTACTGAATGTTGCATAGGCAAAGAGAGATGGAGTTAGTGTGTGAAGGGTGTTCGTCCTTGAAGAACATGTCCAAATCACACCCATTATAGACTTTTAAGTAGCATAAATTCACGCGAAATTCTTACATGTCATGTAGCCTGCTTGGTTAAATAATCATCCAAATGTAGCCGAAGTTTTGCCATTTTTGTGCATATTGCAAACACGTTAAGGTCTGTCTGCATGCCACCTGTTGGCCACATCACGTGACCCAATGAATATAAATGTACACTTAAGTATGAAAACGTTTCAGTAAACGAATAAATATGACTTAAGTTCGTGTCACAATGATTTGGAACATTTACTGATATTACATTCTGTTTCGTTATTGTTAGTGGTTCCTATGACAAGGAATTGCCTACTGTAGCAACAGCTACTACTGCACACTAGGCTACAGCCCAATTTCTAGTACATCCAACTCAAAATAACCATTAGTGAAAGGTTTTACAAAAACTACGATTAGATAGATTCAGTAGAAACTAAAACGTGTTTATGCACACATTTAACTACAGTAGGAAGCACTGTTAAATGGAAATCATTTTCGAAGGATTAACTGAAATCATCAATTCTGAAAGGCAGAAAATTCCATGCGATTGAATAACAAGCTTTGCAGCCATGCACGTTGCTGCGTATGTTTAGTTACTATGGTGAGGCGATTTAATAGTAACCGCTACTAAGAAACTTTGGCAACCCCTGCTAAAATGATAAACATCCTCTAAATTGCTAATGTGCCAGTTATCAAGTTTTTATCACCATCTGGGTAATTTCACCCCGTTTCTTAAACCTGCATACATGTATGCACATGTATACGGTGTTCATCGATTTCCAGTGACCTGTGTCCATAAAGAATTTAAATAGACACAAGTGGACATGTACAGGTTGAGAAAGAAGATAACTAAATAAGGAGTTAAAAACAAATTATTGACACCACCAATCAGAACATAACATAACATGATGCATCTGGTTAGCAAAATAACAGCAACACGATTTCAAATAAAATAAAGCGATGAAAAATATAACAACCGTCCACATGCGCGCACCTAAGGGGGGCTCGAACGAGCGCTCCAATTTGGCGAAGTGTGCAAAAAAGGTCCGTCTCAGGGAAGCAAAAACTCCGAAAAAAGTAGAAAACGAGACGAAAGTCCACTAAAAAGCATGAACTACCGAAATTCGGCGAATGCACGATTCATAGCTCTGAACGTTCTCCGAGAATCTTATTAAAAGGTCAACATTCTCAAAAATTCGAGACCCCCATTTTTTAGGCTGGATGGCCGCATGCTGAATGCTGCACCAGTCACCTTGGTGATCTTTGGATTGAACAGAGTGAAAATGATTTTGCTTAGATTTCTCATTAAATGCTGTGGAAAGCATTCATTTTTCCTACGTCAATATTTTCTGACAGGTGGATTTATTTCTTCGACATTCTACTTGAGTGTGACTGTGGGTACGAATGAAGTTTTCTGGTCTAAAACCAAATACAGAAAAAATTCATTGTATACGGATTGGGGCTAGGAGATTTAATAATACTCACTTATATCAAGAAAGTCGGCTTTGGTCTCCATAGTGCACATAACTGGCTATTGCAAATTTGTGATCGGCGTCTGGAGAAGTTAACTTATTGCTTGAAGATGTGTAATGGGCAATGGGTAAAGTAAATACATGTATAATATTCTGAACAAAGGGCATTCGACAAGTACTTGCTGTTCAGCTTGAACTGCACCACAAGCACAGAGACGCTCGGATTTTGGTGTTCTTGACCACGTACCAGATAGTATTTTTATTATATCGGAGATGATACGCGTACATGTAATCTGACTGCATGCATAGCCGGAGTTAGGGAGGGCAGTGGCCCCTCCCCCTACTCCCATTGAGTGAACAATTAATCCCGGTAACTACCATGCGGCTGAGGGGTGGGGGGTGATGGTTCAGACCCGATTGCAAGTGTCCGATACAGACCGTCGATGCAATCATTTGCGTTTTTTTAGTCCTCCATTTGTTTTAAGTAGAAGGTTCAAATCCTCAAAAATTCGAGCCCCATATCTTTTAGACTGGGTGCGCGCATGCAATCGTGCTTTGTTGCGCGATTGTCCGAGACAAAATGTTGGGCCCCCCTTTTGATATCTTAGATCCGCCACTGGCATGCTACAATGCCGGCCTGTGCAACAAAGTTCCCTCCAAATCCTACTCTCACATATGCTAAGAGAAATTTAAGGCTCTAAGAGATAATTGTCGCGAAAGTACANGTTCTTGACCACGTACCAGATAGTATTTTTAATATATGAGATGATACGCGTACATGTAATCTGACGGCATGCATAGGCGGAGTTAGGGAGGGCAGTGGCCCCTCCCCCTACTCCCATTGAGTGAACAATTAATCCCGGTAACTACCATGCGGCTGAGGGGTGGGGGGTGATGGTTCAGACCCGATTGCAAGTGTCCGATACAGACCGTCGATGCAATCATTTTCGCGTTTTTTTAGTCCTCCATTTGTTTTAAGTAGAAGGTTCAAATCCTCAAAAATTCGAGCCCCCATATCTTTTAGACTGGGTGCGCGCATGCAATCGTGCTTTGCGCGATTGTCCGAGACAAAATGTTGGGCCCCCCTTTTGATATCTTAGATCCGCCACTGGCATGCTACAATGCCGGTCTGTGCAACAAAGTTCCCTCCAAATCCTACTCTCACATATACTAAGAGAAATTTAAGGCTCTAAGAGATAATTGTCGCGAAAGTACATATAAACCATGCAGACATATGCCACGTGTGCAATGTACGGCGTGCCTCAAAAGTTCGCAACTAATTTTCAAACAGTCCTCAGTAAGATAAATAAAGGTGGTTCATATTTTTCAGTTATACCAATAGTTGATAAAATTTCCGTCATTTAAAACCTCCGTAGTTTTGCAAGTACCCGTGGCAGGCTGTTGTCACGATTACAGAATGAAAGTTTTGACTGATCCAACATTAACTCGGGTTTTCAGAATGGCTCAGAGAATTTCTACAGGTCCATCGAGTTAGGAAACCATGAAATAGAGGCATTATGCTGCTGGAGGTTTGTTCGGCCTCACTCTTGCGTTCGCTTTCATGGTTTTTTAGTGTTTACCTAATCATAGCACAAATACCTTTCAGTCGATTTTGATGAAACCTTCTTTAAATGAAAACTTTGGGATACGTCTCAAAAGGCTGCTAGAAATGTTTGATTAATCCTCTAGGTAGGTTTCTATGCCAGATTAACTGTCATTCCACGAGAGCACCAAAAGGTCGACTCTAGGGTCACCGACTCTGATCTTGAAAAAATTGTGTGTAACATACATCCTGGTGGGATGTGTTCAAAATATTAGATTTGAAATTTTTGGGCCATTATTTTTAAGTTAGAGCATCATGAATATTTTGACCCATGAAGGCAAATTTTTGGTTCAAAAAGAGCCAGTGAGCGAAGTTGATTTAAAGTGGCTTAAAAACGGGAAATAAAAAATCTTTTTAATCTTTATGTAGATATTGAACCTTTCTATCAGAAGACAGTCTTTGAATTTTTATATCGGTTTCCGTTAACCTTCTCTGGAGTGCCAAAATTCGGTAAATTTTGCCTAATATTGTGTATTTGATTTTTATCCATTTATGAGGTGCTCTGGGGGTTAGTTTGCGAGATGCTGGTGATTTCCAATGATATTTACCATCAGTTTGCTGTCTCACTAAGAATATAATTAAATAAAGTAAATGGGCTTTATGCAACAGCCGATAGAAAAGACGTACCACCGCGTATTTTACCGTGCCTGACAACGGACGGTATGCTGCTATATCTCATAAACTTTATAAAGAGGCTTCATTAATTTTTGCAATTATGTCTCTATGGTGATAAAATCAGTCGACGTCAGTTTTTAGATACTTTGACTACTGGTGGCTCCCTGGTGGCAGTTTCTATAACTAGATTTTTTGGTGAAATTTCAGGAAATTTGATCAAAACATTTCCATCGAGGAACCAATGGCACATGTATGTTTGAGAATGACGTTTCAATATTAATATATTTTTACGGCATTTTGTTTTTTGTGTACTATTGTACCTGAGGAAGACTTTTGATCAATATCGAAACGTCGTTTACATGTTGTACTCTAGCATCGGTATTGTTTTTTACTTCTTTACTACAACTTTGGCCAAAAACTAATATTATATAAATGCATGTTTTTGAATGAGTTTAACCTGTGCTGCCACACCAGAGACAGTTTTATCATTTTGAAAACCGTTCATACGTCTAACCCTTGCCCCCGTCAGCTGCTAACTGGTGCCCTGGCAACGTCCACCTTATTAACAGATAATCATTACATAAAAATATATAAAGTCACATTAATCTGAGTTTTGTCATTTTTACAGAATGCTAATTGTTTAACCGATTCCACCCAATTCTGATGTTGTCACGTGTTATCACACTCCCGCGAGAGATAAAAATGACACCTCTTCAAAATATTGGACGCACAGGTTTCAACATTTTCATTGTAGCTAATGCTCACACTTATCAAGGTGCAAACTAAATGATCCTAACAGCATTTTGCCACAGTAAGTGACTTACAAATGTATTTTAGAAATTTTTAGCTTTACGAAGTGAACCAAGTTCACGTTAACTATGAAACTAGGCATGCATAATTGTTACCAAGGTAACTGAGTGTCATAAAGGCTTCCTCCTTAAGTTACAATTTGACTGGCATGATAATACATAACATGAAGCTATAAAGCCGAAGCATTTAAGTAAGCGTCACAATTCATAATCCAAATGTAACCCATTTCTGTAAATGATTTTTCACACTTTGTTGCTTTGATATACATTGTATCTTGAAGTAGAAAGTAACCAGTTACAAAACATGAATCAAAATTACATTTCATGCATGGAATTAAAAAAAGATATGTGTCATATTGTGAAACTTTATCATACTCCTCAACTCGGTTTTAACTATATATTTATAAACCCTAAAAATGATTCCTGGCTATCAGTGCACTGGGCCCACATGCGCAGCCTGCGCACGTCTGGTGCAACGTATACCAGGCAGCCTGCAATTATTCATTTAAAACGTTTTAATCATGTAAGTCATGTTTCATGTACCTCCAGATATCTTTAAGGTACATGTACGTCTACACTTGTGTTTTGCCCATTCCTGTGTTTAATATGACCCGTTCATGATTGTGATGTCGCGTGTAATAACATAAAATTGAAAACAAAATCAACATTTTTGGTTTGGAATAAACATAATATTCTTAATTTTTTCACCATTTGCATCTTTTTTTCAGACTGTTTCAAATCTTCCTAACCTGTTTTGGTACTTTGTGTAAACTTTTTGCCCTATTTCGTCAACTAGTACACCGGAAACATCGGTTTCTTAAAACAAGAGATAAATGATAGCGGAAAAGAGTAATATGGTTAATATTATATTGAAACTAGTATTGATGATTAAAATGTACATCATCAAAACCCCATTCAAACCCAATCAACTAAAAACGTCCCTACAAGTGTTGAAATTTGTGCTATCAACTTCAGCACTCGATTTGCACCACAGTGTATGAAAATGCAGCGATCTTAAAAATTGTGTATTCAACACTTTACAGAATGGTTTAATTGAGACAAAGACTTGCGTCACTAGCACAAATTTTTCATAACTTGATACCTTGGAAACCTAAAGACATTTGGTTACTTGCATTTACTTTCTGAATTTTGACAAGAATTAGCGCTGCCAAAATAGGCAGTTTTGTCAAACCACGATGCATAGCTATGCACATTGAAGCCAAGTTGTCGCTGTGCACGCCCCTGGTGGAGACGAGCACTGTCTGGTGACATTATAGTATTGCTACCTCAAAGTTTGACGCAATAACCTAAATATTAAATCAAAAATATGATTTGGGCGGAATCCTGTTGCAGGAACTTTACTTTATTTATATACATGATAACGTTGTACTGAAACTGACGAATAGCGTGTCGAAATAGAGGGCTGGGAATGATGAAGACTTTTAGTAAATGTTTTAAGCGAAAGATTTTCTAGACACATGATATCTGATGACGCTTAAGTTAAATCCCATCACTTAAAACGACAGGTCTTAGTGTTTCGTAAACTCATGAAAGTGTCGAGAAGGCAAGATTACTCGAGATAACGCCATGCGTTACAAGCAAAGCACGTGATCATACTAGCTTTAGTAGCTAATCTCTTAACGTCCCTACCGGAAAGGCAGCTTCAGTTTTCACATGTCTACAAGTTTCCAATGATTGTACGAGCCCACGGTGCATTAAAAAAATACAACATCAGATCCACTAGTGAGTACGTTTTGTGATAGTCGAAATCCCCCATATTGAGTTTCATGTGTTGCATGTACTTAGTCTATTTTACATGTATGTTCCTCTTCACATTGCTTGAAAAACTCCAAGCAATGCGTACTTGACTTTCTTTCTGTTTAAGTTATATATATATATATGTATATATATACATATACATATACATACACATACACATACACATACACATACATATACACATATATATATATATATATATGTNTGTGTATGTATATACACCGTATCCATAGAGTCGCCCTAAACAGGAGCATAATGGTGTGGTCTGCGAGAAACTCGCGTAAAACACGATATAAGAATACCCAACAAGTCTTAGAATCAAAGCACGTGATCACATTGGGCGTCTACGCAAAGCATCCCTGGACAACTGTTTTTTACACGGCGTATAAAGAGAGATTTGCGCCCAAACTTGCGACTGGTAACAAGTCCAGTCTCTTTAGAATCTGTGTAATACGTACTGTAGCAGGATTGCAACATTTGAGCGAGACAGGGCCCCCGCTCAGCAGTTGGCCTCCATCCGGAACACTTCTGGTTTTCGTTAGCAAACTTTTAGGTGCAGTAAGACTTTTTTCCGAAGGTACATGCACGCTGGTACCTCATTGCACAGTGCTATGGAAGGGAATTTGAAAGTGTATTACTCAACAGCCTATGGTAGAATTTTACAAAATTACTCGACCTAGTTTTCTTGTACGCACGTGCTTATTTACGAACACGACTGGCATAATACCCCAAAATTGGAAAAGTTGCGTCAGACTCGGCAACAGCGCCGTGAGGCATGATCATGTTTCAAAGACTTTCTGGCAGTCAGTGGTGAATAGTGTTCACTCGTCTATATTAATAGCTAGAAACTAATCTAAAACACATACAAAAAGTGGGCTATTTACTAAGTGCCGTACCTACGACCGCAGTCAGTATGTAAGCTTTTCTGAGCCAATTAACAAGGCCGGTTTAGTAGGAGACAGGCAATGAAGCCCATGGATCTGCTATATTTAATTGAGAGGACCGCCATTGTGTCTACGGGAATGGTGAGTTTCGCCAGTATATGTTTTAGTGCGTTTAAGGTAATACAACGGTTAGATTCATACAAGTAGTCGGAAGAATACTCTCCGAGCGCTTATGATTCATAGCATGTTAGGGTCGAACATGTTTTCCGCCATGGGATGTTTACGCCAATCAATGTAATGTATTATAATGTACTAGGATTTTGTGCGGTCCGTTCATTTTAAAGATGGAATATAGAAAAAGTAGACGCAAAATGACTCTTAATTCGCCCCTATCAATTCGAGCGGTCCGGCAATCATAGCATATAATACACAGTGCTGAAGTACATAATACGGTACTGCAGTTGTGCTCGCCGAGAACGTCTATTGTTGCATAAAAAATATCCGAATCACGAGATCAAGCCTAAAGGAAAGTGATAATTACGAACAATAGTCGGCAGCAAACAGACATCGTGTTGACATATTGCAATGTGAATTGAATGGGTCATTTTGTGGCGCCCAAAAGAGGGTAAATATTCTTCTAAATGCGCCTTACAAACGGGGGAGACGTTTAGACGACATGTACCTCGCGTAAATGCATTAAGCGCGTTATACAAACGTATCCTCGACTTGTTTTGACTAACAAGACGTAGAAATGGTAGGTAGATATATGTGTCATTCATTAACTTCAGAGACTTTGTCAGGTGCCTATGAAACTCCTGTTGTTTTTGTGCTAATGGGTTAATAGAGTTCGAATGTATGTCGATCAGAGTTCTTAACTTTTGTTTTGAAAGTCCTCAGCAAAGAGTTCACTTATACGGTACTTAGAAGTGACCACGAAAGGCAATGTTTGCTTGTCAAAATGGCTATGACTTTTCTTCTTAGCGTGTTTATCTCCTAAATAGTGACATGGAATGGTCTCTCGTCAGGGCTATTGCACTTTAGAAACAGAGTTGCTAGTAATGATTGGATATATAATAATGTAAACGGTGAGGTTCTGTTAGCCAACGGGACCAACCGCGGCTGGGTACATGTAGACTCCCCCAGTCCCGCTGATAGCCTAGCTTGAAACTGTGCACTTTATTTCTAACGACTTTGCGGGTAAAGTGGGAATTTTTGTTTTGTTATCATAAGACGAAGAGCGTGTGATTTTTGTCGTTGTTGGCTGTAAACGCATTTGTTCAAATACCAAATTTGAGGTTTCGAGATGGATTTTCAGCAAAAACAAGACAGTGGGCATTTTATGAAAAAGGACGTGCTAGATGGTGGTCTACGTGAATTTCAGACAATAATTACTTAGTGTTTTATGCCTAATAAAGTGATATATTGAATCGTGTAAATGGTGAACCTCTGAAACACGCCCTTGACGGAGTACTGGGAAGTACATCGCTTCTTCATGTTAACATGTACCGTAGTCTACATGTACTTTCCATGTTTCCATGATGTAGGCCTACATGTATGTATACGTGTTCTTGTTCCATTGATTTTATGCAAACAGTAGGACGGCATGCGCCTCGGGGGATAGTCCATAACATCAAAATGCATCTTCAAATTTAAAGGCCATTAACCAACACTTGACTCGTCCGTGGCAAATACATGTATTTGCAAGTGACCATGCTCGTGAATCATAATCAAGTTAGTCCTGAAACTAAAGAATTAACTATACTAGAGCTCGTCTTGAAACGACAGACATGAAGGCAGCGCGCGGTCTTTCTGATCTTTGGAGAGTGAATCACCCTTTCATGTGCGGGACAGCACTGAAATCAGTTGAGGGTTATAGACTCCAGTCCCCCGTAGTGCACCGCCCACAGTCAATGGGCGGTGCAGCACTGAAAAAGTTGGGCTATAGCCCACCCCCCCACCCAGCCCCCTACGGTGAGCCGCCCATGCCTTTAAATACAATATGTACATGTATATTGGTCACATAAATGGCCAATAAAAAGCAAGATTGGATATCTTTTTAGTCTTCAGAGGACTGCTTTCAGGGCCTCGTAAAATAAATATTTGTCCACTTTATAGAAGCGATCACGACACCCCTGATGTTGAGTTTCAGTTCCCATCTGTCAGTGGTCCAGGCCTCTACAAATCCAAGGTGCCTCTTTCAAAAATAGAATTCATGTTGATGGTCAAAAGTAAACAGAGATGATGAGACTAAAAATGTTATGATCCATTCTATAGAGAACATTCAACAGATTGATGAGGTAAACATTTTGTTTGCTATAAGCGACAGGTTTTTTTCTAAAATACTTTCTCCTTGCGATCAGAGGTGAAACATTTCAGTTTTCTTCTCGACATACGGGGCAAACAAATACAGGTACTGTACATGGACAATATTCCAAAAAAGAACAAAATTTCATTTGATATCGTGCAGATGTCCCAATAACGCGACTTTTTCGAAGAAACAACCTATATATACAACGCGGTGTCGTTCAGAAATAAAGAGACGTTTTGTGGGGTCGGAAACCAAGTGCCCGGATTAAAGGTGTTGAATGCCCTCCACATACATGTATCTAGTCTTGAGCGTAGCAATTTGTTAAATGGCCCTGGAGGAAAATTAGCCGTTACAGACAGTGATGTATCCAAGATACCAAGTCTTTCAGCTTATTCATAGATTACTATCCCACTTACAAGTGAAGTTTTATTCAAAGATCTAGATGGGGTCACTGTGCTTGCCAATATCTTTACGTTTGCTTTTCAACCCCGTTTACATGTACATTCGGTTAGTATACTCGTACAATGTACAGGCGTGCGACTTTTTGTCAAGTATTAATCGGAATTTGTCGACTCGAATTGTGAGATAAAAAGTTGCTTACTACTCGTCGATTGGAATAGAGGAAGACAGATTTTACCCCCCGACTTACGTTTGACTTGGGAAATCGCTTACACTTATTTTTGACTCGAGGCCCAGTGAAATGATGTGACGTCAACAACACAAAATTAATCTGAAGTCCGTACAATCTCGCAAAAGAACTCGCGGGTTCACTGCGTGTCCGCAAGGAGGTAGATAACACGCAGGTATTAAATTTTCCCCGTGAATTCGTTTTACACCGGCGTTTCTGATTGGCTGGTCGAATTCTTAACAGGTAGCGCTTTACGTAAACAAAGTGGCATGACTAGTGATGGAGGAAGTGTAAATGGGGAAGTAGTTTGTGGTCTGCTTAAATTTATGTGCAAAATGTGAATCAGAAATTTGTGGTTGTACCTTTTGGGAGAGCATTTTTACTGTCACTGACTTTTGTTTATGTTGTTGTCGTGTATTATGAAGAACACATCCGTTAAATCGGCCAAGGCAGATGTGTGTGCATTGTATGTGATTCAAGAACGCGGCTATCACATTACTGCAGAAAAGAACTATTTGCTGTCACGCCACTTGCATGACAAGGTTTAACACCGTTCATAGTCCGTCATTTTCTTTCTTTGTTGTAAAGCTAACCAATGCCTGCCGAGGTTACACTAAAACGCGTGCTACTGAATGATACAGTATGTACATGCGCGTCATCTACCCCTAGCTGATACGCAGGGAACCAGCGAGGCAAAAGAAAAGCTACTGTGATCACGTGCTTTCCTTGAAACATATGGTGATATTTCGCGCGGTCTTGCGAGATCTTGCGTTTTCGTGTACAACACTCATGAAGCGATTCACCAATCTCCTCTTCCCTCAGATTTTTAACTACAGGGCTCCCGAACCACCTACAAACCTATGAGTCATACATACGAACCCATGAATTATGTGTACAAACCCAAAAATCCCGCATACGAACAAAAACATACGCATGAGCCACAAAAATCACACATACAAACACAACTCATTCGCACGAGCATCCAAATCATACGCACGAACCACCAAACGATAATTTGTTGCGCTTGTTATTCTATGCTTGTGTATATGATTTTATGTTTGTATGTATGGTTTTTGTGGTTCGTGCAAATGATTTTTGTTCGTATGCGTGATTTTTGGGTTCGTATGCATGATTCAAAGATTCGTAGGTGGTTCGTGAGTAAGATTCTATGGTACCCCTGAGCATGTAATCAAGGAATTCTCGGAATAAGCTTACAATGCAATGAAATATTCATACCTTTGGTTAAAAACAAACACACAAAAAACTTCAATTGCCATTCGTGCAACACTTTGTTATGAATTTGCAGAGCTTGTTCAGGAATTTTAAAATGGTAAAGCAACAGTGATTTGGAGAAGAAATGGAACGAAATTAGTAACTGTTGCAAAAATATTCATTACAAAATGGAACGCAAATATATCCTTTAAATTTAATTTTTTGTGAATGAGAGCCACCTATTTGCAATAAAATAGCAAAAACAATTTACTTAGGGGTACACGTATCCTTAAAGAAGTTAACTTAATAAACATAAGAAACCACCTAAAAAGCAGGGAAAAACAACTAGGAGATTACGAAAGTTCACAAAGTACTTACAAATTTTTTTGAGCTAAAAATGAAACATTTGGAAACTATATAAAAACTAGACGACTTCTAACGAATTGCAGCGCTTTGAGGCCCATGGGCCTATATCCAAAATAACGCCTTTTCGTGGTCTTTTTACCCAATTGGTTCGCTTATTGGCGCATGCGTCTACGTTTCGCGTATAAGCCCTGGTAATATCTCTTGTACAGGCCCATACATTAATTTGCATACAGGCGCAACCTTTTGACTACAGCTGTGCATTCTAATTGCAACTTTTTACGTTTGCCTCTGTAGCTTTGGCGTTCCTTGGCGTATTTTTAAGAAATTAGGTAAATATTTTTTTCAATATTACCATATTGCTGAGCTTTCAGGCCCATGGGCCTATATCCGAAATAATGCCTTTTTTCGTGGGCTTTTTCCCAAACGGTTCACATATTGGCGCATGCCCCTAAGTTACATGTATAAGCTCGGTTCTGCACTGACGCCGATGGGCCTAATGGTGCGGCAACACAAGAAATTTAAATTCAGTATACGAATGACTTTGCCTGTTTCATGAAAACAGGCTATGCGACATTGCCAGGAAATATGCCTACTAAAACCCGAAGTCAAACGGCACGAATCTGTAATTTGTTCGACTAGATGGATCAAGAAACGTATCCAGAAACACAAAACACAAAAGTCAATTTTTGGCTACTCGTAGTCAGATTTTTGCGATCTTTTGGCTCAAGTTAAAAGACAAAACTCTTCAAGAAACAGGTTCCAAAACTGACCAATGGGATAACATGATTGGAATAAATTTACAAATTTGTACTCGGAGAATGCGGCGGCAAAGTTTCGAGACTGAGGCTTGAGTCACATTTGAGTTCAAAGACTATCCCATAGACTAGAAGTCCTTACATTTTGTGAAAGTGGGACGCAACGTTAGACGTTACTTATCATAGAAGAGTTTAATGACAGTGGTCTTTAAAATGCCTATGAAATTGCAATATTGGGTGCTTTGATACTAAAAATGCCTTTCAACTATTCAATGAATTGGTTTATTACATTTTACTTTATTTTTTTTCGTCAAGAGTAAAATTACAAGATTAAAATCAAACCCGAATGTATCCACTCCATCGTCTTGCGTTTTTGAGCAGATTGCAAATGTTGCAAAAACTAGGTTTGACATTCCACCAGAAGTGAAATCACTAGTTTCACACCCCTGTGTGGGGGGGGGGCTGTTTCTAGAAGAGTCTAATGTCTATGGGCTAAAAACCAGCCTATGGATGCCGTACCATTCTCGAGAGCTGAATAAAGGCACGCTCATATGCATATGTGAGTAAAGGTATCGATCAGCAATATTTGCACTCGTGTGTAAAAGCATGTTTATTACTCGTTCACAAGACATTTGAACCAATACCTGCCTGCTGTACGCTCATTTTTGGATGGTCTGTCCTCATGAGTGAACTTTTTTGGCGGGAAATAGTTGTTATGCACATTACTTATCAATTAGAGTTGCTGTTCGCGTTGTTATCAGAGCACACTTTGTGGAAAGGGAACAGTCACTAAACACATGAAAATGAGCAATGAGTTGAAATGTTCAAAATGACGAAAATGGCTTCCAAAGCTCTTCAATAAACGTTTCTTTTCATAGTGAATGCAAGCACGTTGTGACGCCACCACTCCACGACTGTCCGCCTTTGTCACAAGCATTTTGAAGTGTGTACAGTATGTTATCTTGCTCTTAATGAAACGTACTCGGGTGACCAGAGGTTAGTCATCAACATGTAGGTATCATTTAACAATATACAAATGTACAATGTATTTGACAAAGCTTTGAAGCTGAACTTTACGTAACTTTAAATCATATTTTGCGTTTACAACTGCAATATCTACATGTACCTCTATTCACATGCAATTTCACTTTGAACCACCTCCCAAGGAGTTGCAAATTTGCACCTGAAGAAATTTTTGCACAAGTGTGTATACATGTACGTTAACAAGACAAATAAAATACATACCGTAAGTACAATACTTACGAGTAATTCATTTTCCTACGTGCATTTATCTGTTCCTCGATCACCACTGACGTCATTCACTAATGAAACATAAAATTTGGATACTAAAAATCGGTATACTAAGAATTTTCTACTCAAATGTACCTGGGACTCTACGAAATCAGCATCGAACAAGTCTTTGAATACCGCCTTTCATTTGTTCTCATCAAATTACTTTCGAGTTGTGATCTGACGACAAGAATGTCAAAAAACATCAGAATCATAAATTCAAGGAAGCTATTTTGTTGCGTTGATGGAGACACCCTTCGTACACATCAGGATTTTTCACGGATATTCCCTAAGCAATTCCAATAGTCGGTTTTCGTGCGCCCACGATTGTTATTTGAGTGCCCTCCACATAATTAAGTGTCAAGTTGAATCTGAAAAATAGCCGTTGTTTACAACTGAAGAACCACGGGTTGCTGGCTTCTAACGTAGGCTGTTGCCAATTGGTGATTTCCCGCGATGAACGTGCAGTCAGACATCGGAAATCTCCGAGTGTTTGTTGTGCTTCAACCAAAAAAAGCACATGATATTAAGATCAAACAAAAGATAACTTCAGTTTTTGCAATCAAGTTCCGGATGGAGGCTAAACGTCTGTTTGAGAATGCGTGCAATTCAAGCTTCCCAAAATAATGCGTTCTTGATGCTTCCCAATTTTTCGGCTCTTAGTAATTCCCACATTTCTTGGCTTTGCTTGCAAATACTTTCAAAAGCATTCCGATTGTTTTACCTTCTCAATTGTAACGAAACTTATCTGGATTAAAAAAGAATCACCTTGTGTTCCACTAATGTGACCTTCACAAGTATTTTGCTGTCTCAAAATTTTCTGGGCACCAGTTGTAATAAATTGCGATGGTGAATTAAAGTGGATGCACCCACAATTGATTTTAAGAAATGTTCCTAATTTTTGCGACCTAATAGTTCAACAAAGAAATCTTACTGATCGCCTTTGCAAATATGTATGTCGAATGTACTTTTATTGGTTTACATATTTTTTTTGTGGTCGGGCCCGCGACCCGGCACCAAAGTCCCTTAAAGTACTCGATAATTAAAACTTTATTCAGACTGAGTGATTTCTCATCATAGACTTCGAGGGTCATCAAACCATATACAACCATAGGTTCTCGAAATTTTCAGTAATTTTCAATTTTACGAGTATTACTCAATATGTTGTGACCACCAATACTTTCTTGGAGTAAAATCTCGAGCGCGCATCTGGGAAAACTACTCGAAAATTCCAAGACTGCTTGTAAGCGTACTTGAAATATTTACAATTTATTTGAAGCCTTGGGTTACAATTTGATATCATAGCATTCACTGGTATTGCATTTACTAAATTGAAACGAGATTGAATGAATGAAATTTGATTCCCGAAGTACATGCCCTGCACTGTTTTAGTCGAAAATTACGCCGGCAATAACGAAGTTTTCACTCCTCTTTTACTGGAAAGCTCCCAGTTGGACCGGAGAGGTATACGTTTGGTAACAGTATAAAATATGTGAACCGATTGGGAAGGTGATATCAGGATACATGCACCTCGGAAGAGCATTGTTCTCTCTTGGTCCTTATGATCTGATACGTCAGAATGATCGGGTTACCCAATCACTGATGATCATCTTTCTGATTTGTTCATCCCTGGATTGCTACGTTGACTAATTTCTTCCCGAGAACCACCTATGCTCGATGTTGTCGGTAAAAATCTGGTAATTTTGCAAAGTCAGTCCTGTTTGTGAGTGAGCCCCCATTCAAAGAAAATACCAGTCATAAAGGTATTTCAACTAAAGCCTCGATGTCACTCAATGTTACAAACACCCATCACCCCTGCACGCAAATTGATTGACCAGCCAAAGCCGACATCCGAGGTTGAAAAGCTAACAATTATCTGAAAATGTCTGTTTCCAAAAAATCTTGCAGCATTCACGTACTACTTGGCATAAATTTATCACCAAACGCTGTTTTCGTCATTTGCTTGTTATCTTAAGAGAAATCTGCATTTTATTGTCGGGTCTCCATGTAATGTAAAAGTAGGGTTATTTATTCAGCCTGTACTGTTCCCTACCACGCTACCACGTACGCTCTGTGCATGCCCAAGAACTCTGAATCGTGGACTCGTGTATAATGGCGAGCATTACCTTACTCATATCGCGCACAAAAATCCGCGCATCACGTAGTCCACTTTCCACAGTCGGCTAGAGCGCGCAGTCATTGATTGTTTTGACAACTGGAGGCGGGGTAGTGTTCAATAACTATAGGACTGCCTCGCTGGGCCCTCGCAAGAAAGGAAAAACTTCTCGAGAATAAAACAGATATTGCCGTGCATTTTAAAAGAGAACACAGGATTTTAGCGTGATTTTACTAACCGCGAGACAGCTACTAAACTCTACCCGCCTGTTTCTGTTTTTTATAAGGCATGATGTTCAGACAAAGTAATCACTGTTGCGATATAAAACGAGGCGAACTTTAACGGCAAAAATATGAGGGATACACTTACATAAAACGCAACGTCTTAGCTTGGTGACACCAGCAAAAATCGTGTGTCCAGGGGCGTGAAAAGGGACTTTTCAAATACTAAAATACCTATATAATACCATGCAGGTTTAGACCGAAATTTTGGGCTAGGTTAAGATCGAAGACAAAAATTTGGGAAACTCCATTTTATGAACACAGAGTCGTTTTACTGTCTTTGGTCTTAATTTAGACCGAAATTAGTCGGGTTTTGCTACATCTGAGCCTACTTCCGTAACGACGCTGTAGCAAATTCCCAGAACTACGAAAGGCGGTGTGCGAAATCCGGTTTCAAGTATAATATTGATCTTGTAACACCACAACTGTAATTGGGGATTTATTTACAACATTTCGGATGCAAGTGGGATCTCGTTTGTTTACTTGGGAAGACCCTGGTATGGCTGGAAATATCAGTTCATATGTGCAGGTAGGTCGCATTGCATTGTCTGTGCGACCGTACGGTGCTTTGCCGGTTCTAGTATTCAAAGCAGACTATCCTTAATTTGTTTGAGGTTATTAGATTGTAAACTACCGAGAAAATATTAAAGAAACTTGTCTTTCAACAGTTTAAAGTCGTAGCAGTCGTAGCAGTCGTGAATTTTGACCATTAAGACCAGATGACCGTTCGCAAGCCTACGCAGGAGTAAGGTAACTTTCGGTCTCAACTCAGACCGATTTCGGACTCAATTTAGGTCTTTAGCAATTTCATGAAGCGGGTCTTAGACAGTATTAGTCTTAAGTTAGCCCCAATTCGGTGGTCAAAGTTCAGTCCAAGACAGTTCCATAAAACGGTTCCCACTTTTAGTGAATACCGATCAAAACTTAGGAATATTTTTAAACCCTACCACTGAAGACAATATTGCTGCTTTTCATCCTTGATCGGCTCAGTTTTCGAGTTGTCTGGCCGTGGCCACTTTAGATTCATTGGCTGATGCTTGAAGCGCACTGGTATCAAGGGAAAATAACTTTTAACGAATCGTATCATTCTTACATGTACCTAGAATTCCAGACGAAGAACTGAACATTTTCTCGACATTCAATTTTCAAAGCTCTGGGCACTTAGTGAAGTTTGACCTGTTTGTCACCCAAGCGCGAGGCTACAGCGTACATGCACTAAAAATATTTGTGTGCACTTATTCTCAAGCGCCCGCGCTGATGTGAAAACGCTATGTATATCCCATAAGCCTATTATACATTTATCAACAGTTGGACAAAACTAACGGTTCCGAAACTGGCAAAATGTTCATGAGGTTGCCTTCTTTGTCGGTTTTCGTATGTGAACTTAGAAGAATAAACATGGAATTCCAAGTTCTCTCGTGCTACATGTACCTCAAGATAAAGCAAGCAATCGAGTTTGTGCGAATTATCGTTACAGAAATTTGGTATGCAGGTTGCTATTGACCTAATTCACGTTTGAAAACTCAACCCCTTCTAAATGCTTAATTTTCTTATTTTTAAGATTGGTTTAGTCACCATAAAACTGGAAGTGTACGTACAATGTAATCTTGAGATCAAACGTGATTTCAGTTTAAGCACACCTAATTACTATTAGCCAATCGGAGAGTGTAAAAGACACCAGTGACTTTTTAAGTGCATAAAAATGAAAATTGTAAGACTCGTTTTGCATAAAATGAACGTTGAATGCGTTACAGGGATGGTTGCAAGGACACCAAGGAGCCTCCATGGAGCCTTAACGCCTACAAAGTTCATTTTATTCCACAATGTGGTTTGTGTTGTGCAAGCTTGTATAGATTACGTGGTAACTTAAAGGAAGATGAGTATATGTTACCGATAGCACGTGATATGAAGTGCGTATAGTCGGTGAATGCGTATGGACAAACGTCAATGCGCAACTCAATAACAAGAACTTGTTATACGCTTAAGTGTCAGAGGGAGACGATGGGTTATCGGGATTTAACGGAACTTAAAGTTCCTACGACCGCAAGGAATGAAAACACGGATTTTTTTTCAAAAGTACTCCCTCTAATTAAAAAATAATGTACTTTCTTTGTTTGTATTTCAGTGCCAACAGTTAGATGACCAACAGATTAAAGGTAACAACTGTTTTTTAAACACAACATGCTGCCATCTTACAATAAGTTGCCCACTCGTTTGCATCACATTCTTGCGCACGCTATTCCTCTCACGGACGCATCATTCCCCTCCTGAAACACTATTCTCGTCTCGCAAATATATTTCTTTGCTCGCGGTCTAACCAACCCTACTCGCGTACATTCTAAACTGCCCCCGGTACCACTTACTTGATCACGGACAAATTCGACGGTCGAGCTGCTTGACTAGTTCCGTTTCTGTATCGTTTTTCACTGAGTTATTTGAACATCGTGCTTTCCGTTCTTACTGTGGATGCCATCCAGTTCATCAAAGATCATAGCATAAATTATCGATACTTTAATAAATATTAGTGTTCACTGGACCACGGAACTATGAGGACAACGGGCATCAATCATTGCTGATCGAGTCCAAATGATTTGAAGTATCATTTTCATTATATCCTTAATAGTACTCTCAACTATGTTCTGTTGATTCATTTTTTTTCGTTTTCGTCTTACACTAGTTGTGAAATTACTTCTTCTAAAACGAATCATAAAACAACAATGTTCCCTTTTGTTCAAACCTGGTTTAGATTTGAATGTTTTATTAAACACAGTTCAGTCAAAACTATAATACAGGATTCTTGTAACATAGTTTTCTTAATATCATAAAAGAATATTATGGGTAAAATGGTGGTTTCTGAGATCATCCTCAAAGCGGAATCGAAATAGCAATCCCTACTTAGTTGTCGGGCCCCCAATGGCGGGGAGAAATCCAATCGATGAACAGCTGAGTATTTTAGGCTTATTTAACTGGTAAGAATACCGGCTTTGTTTACAGCAAGTGGCGGATAGACAAAGGTGATTTGTAATACAATCACTGACAGTCAATGCATTTTGTTATGTATTGCTCTGATCAAAGTAATCTTTACCTTCCAACAATGATCCCAAAATGCGTTTTTCGGCCGTAAAATAAGCGCATCTGTTTTAGTAGTAGGACTCTGATGTGTGTATCTTCTGCTGTGCACAAAGTGAATCAAAAATCATGATTTTGCTAATGTGGAAATATAGATTTGTTCAAAAATGGTAGTTTAGATGAATACGTGGCAACATCCACATTTATGTGTGCAGGTATGCGTGCTTGTGTGCGTGTGGTGACAATGTGAATGTATTACTTTTGCCTTTCTTTTATTATATCTTTCTTTATAATATATCAGTAAACGTATTAAAAGCGGCCAAAGTAATGTGAGGCGAGAACATGCGGTCGCAATAGTGAAAAAGCGTGCGCAAGACGAATTTTGTGCTCGGCATTTCCCAGCTGCTCGCGTGCAGGGAAGTATAAGTGCCCTTGATAATAAGTTTCTGTAATTGTAAACAATTTAATAAACAAATATTTGTAGGTTCACGATAATTGGATGTATTAAAATATATAGTTAAGAAATGAGATTCTTGGTAACAATATAGACTTAGCATCAACTGCATGGAATTGCTCATTTTAATGCGTCCGCATATTTATATGTGAGTGCATATTGCCGTCATCTCTGTCTGGGCGTCCGGGCGTCCTGGCGTCCGGGCGTCCGCAGTACGGCGTCAGCGGCTGTATCTCCTAAATCCCTTGCAGGATGTTATTGAAATTTAACAGGTTTGTTTCTATGGGGTTGACGACAGAAGGCGAAGAGTTTCGGAATTCGGACCGACCCGAATGTCTCTGTGCCCCCTAGTAGCAATTTTACTTTTTACGTTTGCCTCTGTATCTTCAAAGATCCTCAACCGATTTTCATGAAATTTGGCAAATAGGCATCAAATATGAGGTGACGTTATCCTCCCGTTTTGAATGGATTCAAGGAATTTTGCGCCACCTAGTGGTCATTTTTACTATTTTCGAGTTCGTTTTTTGGCGTCCAACCCTCGGTCAACTAAACCACTCTAAAGACGATTGCGAAAATTGGCATGTACATGTATGTTCTTACTATGAAGAGGACGGTTGTCAATGATTTTCCGACGACTTCGACTACTGTGGCGCCTCTTAGTGGCAGTTTTGTTTGTTTTTGCGCTCATGGCTGTATCTCCTAAACCCTCTACAGGATCTTTATTAAATGTAGCAAATGTGTTTATATGAAGTTAGCAACGGAAGACGATGTCTTTCAGACGAGTCCGACTAGCACTGCCCCCTAGTGGCCATTTTTATGGTACATACACAAAACGTACCGAGAGTGGCATCCATGAGGTAATATCCCACGAGACATTACTACGCGTATCGGCCGAAACCGAAGGTCGGGGTCGAGTGGGATATTATTTCATGTACGCCAATCGAGGTACGTTTTGTATTTATCCCATGTGCTTCGAATCCCAAAGTTTCTTTCATTTTTTTCTGCAGATTTTTTAAATACTTCACTCAGACTGTTCACGAGGCGGATCACATCCTATATGATTGTACTTGCGCGTTAGGCTGCAAGTTTTCTCTAGTAAAAGGAACAGTTTTAAATGTGACGATTTATTACTTGAAAAGAGATAACACAGATGAAAACAAGGGTAACTTTTCATTGAACTTGTAAAATCTCCTGAAAATAGTTAAATAACACCCTAGAAGCATACCGTTTGCAGTGCATTCGTGGGCTCATTTCAACACTCAGCCTCGCTGTTGTATTAGACGTAGTTAGTTTAACGACCTTACGATATTAATATTTGAATGCTCAAACCATGACTTTATCCAGTCTCTGAAGATTCCACGTGGCCTACAGTTTGTAAAATGAAATCCGGAACAACAGAGCAGTCACTACACGGAGACTGGGGAAAGTTGGGCATTGAACTGACAACTATTGCCAAAACAAAATCGTCTAAGCAAATACATTTTAAGAGTAAGGATACATCAGAATTTCAGGAGGCTTTCCATTTGTTCGACACTGACAAAAGTGGAACAATTACCGTGAAAGAACTGGGATCGGTGCTCAAATCACTGGGACAGAACCCGACTGAAAAAGAACTCTACGATATGATAAACGAGGTTGACGAAGATGGTAAGTGGCGAACCCCTTACCGTAGGTGCATTTGGACCCAAGCGCTTATATTCGAAAACGTGCGAAAACTGTTAAATTGGCATAGAACATGAAAACAGACAAAAGGAAAATTCTTTTTAGTGTCTTGGTCCATGAGTTCACCGGTATCAAATGCATATGGAGGAGAGACAAGCGAAAAGTAAAAAGTCGACACTTCGAGTGAATTTATAAGTTCTTTCGAAGTGACCCCAATGCCAAATAATGAGCCAACTGAATGATTTAGTTAGTCACGAGCACACCGTTAGTTAAAAAATAAGATGGCGGAGTGACAAGCGAAACGTAAAAAGTCGAATTCGACAGCGAATAAAGTCTTTTGAAAAGATTGATCTGCAAGCTGTTACATTCCACGTAATATTTCTGCAGATAAATGTGTTCACACAATTGATATTTCGACGTGCGCAGGTTCATATTTGATTTGCAATTCGAGTGTGATATGTATGACTTAATTCTGTTACTTTCACTGCGCGGACTTCCAGACCTGCTTAAGGGTTCACTTGCATGGTGGTTTACCGACTAAATTCAAAGTCATTCTCTGCCACTGAAACCTGTCAAGCTGCTCACCACGACTTTTTACGATTTGTTCGTAAATATTTGAATTTCTGTTGGTGTCGAAGTATTTTTCCATGATAGTTTCAAATTTTATAAAACGATCGGACAACTTCTCGTCACTTAGTCGATTTTTCTCCCACACTGCAAAGCACCAGTGGAAATGTGACCTTTGACTTTTGATGTAAACCAAACAATGGCGATTTCAGGCAGCAGCCAGTCTGACTTCTTTGAGCGCAGGGGCGCATTATAAATATTGTTTGGAGCGGAAAATGTTAATAGTGTATTGGGTTGAAAGAGTTTTTATTTCGTCTGTGCTTCAAAATAGTGAATGTGGTAATTTTTTTTAGTTCTAGAGCTTCTTGAATCGAATAACTCTCACGTTCACATCCCCAAGAAGTAGATTTGCAACGATCTGTTTAATACATGTAGGTATTCTTTACGAGTTTTTGCGTTCTATGCCTCTTTAACTCAATTGTTTTCTTATACAATCGGTGCATGCGGCCAAGTTTCGCTCCTATGTGCAGTTACATGGTATCCTTTGCACAAGAGAATACCTTGGCGTGCGGATACATGCACACGCATTGCCTTCGACAAACCCGCACCGTTTGTTCATGCCAAATATTTTACGACACTTGATTTGACAGAGTATTTCCTACATCATGTAGAAAGATCACATTCTAGATAAGGCTCACTTGTAACTTATGTAAATAGTAGCAGGAAGAGATAAGAGATAACCAGGTGGTTATCTCTTCCTGATAGTAGGAATAACAGCTACATGTACTGTAATAGTACACTTCAGTGGCTAACTGTTGCAGGTTTAAAGGAGAATGCCACCCGATTTAATTAGTCTTTTTGCCGTCTTAATCGGTCTATATCCACATCGCCTCGCATACGGTCGACCTTACCTTGCCAAGAGGTGTCGCGTTAACCTGTGAAGAAGGTGAGAAACGACGCTAGCGACGTCAGTGGTTCATATGCATAGTGAATGCCGCTATGTTGCGGCGCATCCGGCATCATGTTCCCGCTTGTCCGAACTAAGCAGTTGCGAGGAAAGCGGGTATATCGTTTTTTACTTCCTCGAGAGTCCGAAATGCTTAGGATTAAATGGCTTATGGTAGTGAAGAATGATATGTACGCTGTAAACAGCAAGTACGAGGCCGTGAAACATCTCAGTGTCTGTGGCCTGCAGACGTCGACAATGCCTGACGAATGCCGGCTTACCAAATAACTCCATGCGTTCCGTTGTCTGAGCTTGTTCACGGCGCCTCTTTAGCATTTCTTCATCACTGTATTCCTGTTCGAATTGATAGCCTGTACTTAACGATCCACCTGCGAAGTCGGGACTGATGAGCTCTAGCTCGTCCTAAGTTGGGATTGCGAGTTGCCATGTTGGCGTTTATTACTGAGCGTTCTGTTTCAAAATGAATTTTTCTCACCCTAACCAATACTTATATAAAACTAAAACAAAGCCTGTCTCATTAGATGCAATTTGTAATGCCTTTGGAATGTTCGTGAGTGCAAATGATTTGAGAAGCCACCGTCGTTACCCGGGCTTTAGGTGCATGATTGACGGGACACCGAGGCCGCGTGAGATCATGCTAATTTTGTGTTTGCTGGCAGAATCTGTTGTGAAACAACTCGATTTCCATCCTAGGGCCAGGTGTTAGGGGTATCTTTATTTAAATTTACATTAATCAAATAATGATTGTCAATGTACAACTTCTGCCCTGACGGTGCTGTGGCCAAAGCGGAACGTTAACCTCAGTGAATTTGCGGGCCCTCAGGCTGACCAGTAAGTAGATTTGCAGGTTCGTGGCTAATTCGCCAACATAATCACGTGCACATTACATTGGCTCACTAGTATAGTATTTTCTTGACTGGAAGTGTCCACTGAACTTTGGCTGGTTTATATCCGTGATGTCTGATCAGTTTCCGAGCCACTGGCCGGGATAAGTCAATCTGCGGCCGGCTGCGACAGGTCTGATCGGGCTCCGAGCCACTGACCAGGATAACAAGCGTTTTGTGTTTAGAACTCAAAAAATCACAAGTCTAAACAACACAGATCTAGGTTCTCCTGTCTGTATCTCACGGAAAGTACTTCGAAATTATCTCCGAACAGACCCCAAACTCCTGCTACGGACCTCATTGGCCTGCCAAACTTTGTAGGCTACGGTGTGTCCAAATACCAATAAATCCATAAGAGCGAAATAAAACAACACGTTTTTATAAGAACTCGGTGTATTTTTAAGGATTTTACATCGAAGTTTGATGATTTATTGGTGTTAAAAGATGACTTCAAGCGATAAGCTGACACCAGTAACACGTGTTGTGAACTGCTGAACAGACTGCGTGTGAAACCGATGACGTTATTGAATAATTTCAACACCTCCGTCTGCCGTCAGGTGTCAGTTAACGCAACCGTACGTCGTGTCGTTATGGAGCACAGGCGCTTGGGTTTATCGCAAATGACGTCACAATATATATATAAGAAAACATAAAGGTTGGACACTTAAACTTTGCAAAGCCGAGGCTCCCAACTTCAACCGTCCAAAATCCAAATAAAATCTGCGTGCACCTCCCTCAGTCTGGTGTTGCATAAACCTTCGGAGCCTTATCTTTCCTAGATCCCATTAACTGTATTCGTGAGTGGTGAATTGGCGATGGAATTTCCAAAACAATCTCAAAACTCTTAATTCAAGGACCTGAAATAGTAAACATGGCGGATTTCTGTTGTGCTTCAACTTGTACGCCTGACGTAGGTGAAACTTCAAGTTTGAGCAAGCAACCTATATTTCAAATTCAATAACTCTAATCCAAAACTCAACTAATTGATAATGTTAAAGATAGTATTTTAATGATTATTTGTAACTTTATTCCACTGACGGCTCATTTTAGCCCTTAACTTAGAATTTTATTGCATAAACTGGCGTATCTTGTTTCTCATCTTGACATCACGCACTTTTTTGATTGAAGCACAACACACACTCGGCCAGAAAACGCAGCCCGTGCAAGTATTACAATGCGCGTGGCCGACGAGTTAACTCAATGGTTTTGGCCAAAAATAAAACCTTCATAAAAAATCACAGTACACAAAAAACTTCGCATATCAATACTGTATCAGGATAATTTATATTTAACACAAATATTTGAGTAATTACATTTATTTGGCAATAAAGTGCCCTCTGCTTCTCATGATCAAGTAGTCGATGGATTGACGGCGAAAGCCGCGCGAAATTAGACTTTCGGATTTAGCTCGGGAGCGTCGGTCAAAACCCGGATGTGCGAAGACCGTCTGCCATGATATCACGGAATCAGGTCCTTGAATTTGTGATTTTGGCATTCTTTTGGCATTTTTGTGGCCAAAATCACCACTCGAAGGCAATTTGAAGAGATCAAATGAAAGAAGGTACATGTATTCTAAGAGTTGTCCGATGCTAGTTTCGTGGAGTTCCATGCACATTTGAGTAGAAAATTCTGAGCAAACAGATTTCGAGTGTCCAACCTTTATGTTTTCTTATTATATATTTTATTGAGTGACGTCATTTGCGATAAACCAAAGCGCCTGTGTTATGGAGTAGAACTACTCAATCTAAATTGATAAAAGTTGTTTTTTGGGTGGCATGCTCCTTTAATGTTTTCATATTCGCAAAAGACGATCAAAATTAACTTGAATTGGAAGACAGTGGAAAAAAATACTTCATTGATTTAAAGCTTTCTTAGTAAAACCAGTGAAAATGTCAATTTTTTCTCCTGAAAAACAAACTAATTGTTTAAAAATCAGTTTCAAACAAAATACGTGTGCATGCTGTACGTCTAGGCGCGTATTGTGCGAGGCGATCTCCGATTAGCAAAATTATTCACTACGTTCCACGAGTGAAATACATGGGAATCCGTTGTTTGATAACCCTTACGAGAGGATCAAGTTTATGGAACTTACTCATACAAATAAGTAGCTGCATGGTTCCTGGAATAAACGCCTACAAGAGTGTAACTTTTTATGGAAGTTACTTCCACTCTCTAAACGCGTGGGTATCCTGATATTCCAGTTGCAGCCAAATATTTAATCAAGTACTCCTGGCCTACATGTATGTCGTCACTTACTGTTCGGGCAGATGTTGCTTACGCAATAGAAAAATCAAAATCAAACAAGCAATAATCAACTTGACTTGCACAGATATTGCCTACAGGTGACAAAAATCCTCCACCACGGGAGGAATCTGTCGCAGCGGGAGACGCGCGATGCGACAACTGCGTCGCATCAAGTATGCGCGACTGATGTTGTATCGCGTGCGGCTACCATAATGATTACTTAATGTATTGTGCTCCACAGGTAATGGTGAAATAGACTTCACTGAATTCCTGCACATGATGACAAAAAAGATGAAAGACTTGGACGCTGAGGTTGAGATAAAGGAAGCATTCCGCGTCTTTGACGCTAACGATAGCGGCTACATAACGGCTCACGAACTGAAACACGTCATGATGAATTTTGGCGAAAAACTGAGTGAAGAGGAAGTCGAAGAAATGTTGCATGTGGCGGATCATAACGGAGATGGTCGAGTAACATACGAAGGTTGGTAATCAGAACAACGGCACTCTGAAATAGCATGGTAATCTTGTATGTTTTCATCATGATATTAAGGAAAAGATAGAAGAACCATGAAGTCATTGCAGTCACTGTTTCCGTGCCATTGCTTGTTTTGGATTCAAAATAATCAACCTCACCTGTTGATTATGCCGGCTTATTTTGATTTGCAACGGATGGTAGCTGACGTTTTAAGAAGTGTCCAACAAGATCGTGGCAATAAGGTGAAAACAGAAGTTTATACAACCTAGTTCAGAAAAGACGTTTTCGTTAAATCTAATAGGCCTGTTAAGTTCAGTTTGTAAAAATTCCCCCAAATTTTTTTCGACTGATCACAATAATTACTAATTCCTGAATGTTTGCGTTCGTGTGATAACTCAATATTTCCCCGGAAAATATCTGCAAAATGCACAAGCACGTTAGCCATGGCACCGTGTACTAGGTGAACAGTTGTGGTCAGCTAGTCTGCCCACCCCCCCCCCCTTTCACCTCCAACGTTACCTCGCAAGACGGTCCCCAGCTGCCTATTCACGCGCTTCCCTGAACGGCCCTCGGCCGCCAGTGAGAGGATCTCTTGACTACGGGCACTGCGAATCGAGCGGGCACACTGTTTCTTATTCGAAATAAGCTCTCAGCCTGCGCAGTTACAATTCAAAGTTGCATGAACTCGTCGGGCTAGTTTACTGTTTTCTACGTATGCAATAGGGCCGTCCAGGATTCATGCTAATAGTTGTACGATGCCATTTCGCTTACTTCAAAACCCAATTCTGCCTGGTCTTTTGGTAATTGGCCTAATTATGTTGCAAACCCAGAATCAATGTGGAACAACATATTATTGCAACATGAAGAAAACGTTTTAGGTTGAAAAAGTGATATTTCCTGTCCAATTTTCAAAACTCAAAAGCCTAATCAGGCGTGTCCTTTTCACGAACTACCCCAGTATGCTATTTACAAATAATCGAAACGAAATTTTAAAAATACTATTGTCGCCCCTAATGTGTTTAATGGTCTCATTATCTAGAGAACCATAACATCAGCAGTCTGAGTCGATTTAACTAACGACAACAGCACGGTATCTTTGATATGAACCGGCAAATTCTGCAGTGCGCAAACTGGTCGAGTTGCCTAATCTCGACCGGTTAGGGTGTCAACGTACGATTCTTTTCATGACACTACGACACTCGAACCTCACTGTAGTTACCCACAATGCCGCAAACATCGGTCAGGCACATTTGCTGCCTCGTTTTCGCGCCATTGGTGTTCCACACAATATTGTTGTTTTCTGATTCTTTCCAAGTTTTCTCGGCAGCGTTATTCCATTCGTCTTTCCAATGCCAACAAAATTTTACAGCTAAGCTGTGGCCTGCAACTCTGACGTGATGTTTGATATCTGGACAAATACCTGTCGATGCGTGATGTGACTTTCTTCTCCTTCCCGAAATCGATTAGAGACAAAAAAATGCGAAGCAAGTGGGTAAAATAAGTTCGTCGCGTTACTTTTGAACCGAACAGAATTCCCTTTCTTGGAGATACCGGTTCATTTCCAGTCGTTTTGTACGGCTGAAATCGTGAATATTTCCACGGCTCCTCGCCGGTTTCCGATATGATCTGCGAAAGTGTACCTGACTTCCAAAACCAGGTGACGCGCAATCTTATCTCCGGGACAAAAGAAAGTTATAACGTCCTGTATTCCAGGACGGCCCAATAGCAAATTGCCATTAACTGTGAGACTGGTGTTAAGCCTTTTTTGTTTGCAAAGAAATTTCATTTTATTTGCTGTTCATTTTTTTCAGAGTTTCTGAAAATGATCAGATGCTGACATGTGACACTGGTGGAAAGTACAGTGTTTTCCTATTGGCCATTGTTACCCTGGTTAATATTGGAGGAGCTCTGTTTGTTGGTGATAAGGAGTTACTGTAGAACCCGTGATGCTACTGTAGTGGACAGGAAGTTATGATTTGCATGACTATCTAATTCAGTTTTACATTTTTTCTACTACGGCTTTTGTATTTGACATGTTCAGTTTGATGAGATGTTAGAACTTTGATCTCATTGTTAGTGTGAAACAAAAAATGTAAAGGTATGAAAATGACTGGTGTGCACGAAGCCGATTTAGAAGTTGAGGTTAGGTGTTATCATGCAGCAACAAAACTATAATCCAAGTGTTGCGTCGACACGTTGTTATGCGCCCCATGACGTAGGTTCCTCCCTTACTAACCACACGAACATTCTCACTAACAGGGGCAGCTCTAATCCCCTTGAACTGTCCCCCAGAAAAAATATGTCTACGGCTCTCGATACTATCTTCACATCTGTAGTTTGTGCGACTAACTTCGACAACGAGTTCTAATCACACATGCATGATGTCATCAAAGATTGTGTGAATGCGCTCATTTGTACCCAGTCGCCTGCAAGGGAGTATGAGACATCTCGACATTCTGTTTGTCTTACGAGGTCAGTATAACCAGAAGTGGTTTCACTGTCTCTTTCATTGCACGCCACCTTTCACCAAGTATAACATAGACATTTCATACTTTGAATCATGATGTTAGTTCCAATCGCATAATTCCGATCATCGGTGGCTGAAGGCGGCAAAATTGATAAAGCGTTACTCCTCGTCGTCTGCTTTTTTGTTTTCTATTTATATAGATATACCCCTGCAACAGCCCTTCCTTCAAATGTGTAGTGTTGAAAATCTATGTATTGAGTACGATATTTCTTCAGACAACTGAGTAATAAAATTACGAGGTTGGTCTGGTGACAAATAACGAACTGTCACACACATAAGTTGACTAAGAAACAATTTGAGACCAATTTTCGGCTATAGCTCTGTAAGGCTTTTCAAATATTGATTTTGACAGAAAACACGGATTTAACGCCGCTTTATTGGATTAAACCACAGGTCTTATTTCGTCTTTACGAACTGAACACAACTAACTAAAATCGTCTGCAACGCATCTTGTCCGATTTTCAACACATGTTTTTAGCCATAATACATGTGTGTATACCGGCAGCACTTAATCGTTTAAGCAATGTCAACAAGGGATTCGCAAGCTTCCTGAGTCATCATCTCAATGCACTCGGCAAGACTCACGCCGCGATACACACAGCACGGACGGATCCAGGATTTTTAGTTTGGGGGGCATGGCAGAGTATTAGCCAGGACTTTGCCCGTCAGACATTCGTCCCCCTGAATTGCCAAATGGAAACTTGAAGAGTTTTAGGTGGGGGGGCAATGACCCCCCTAGGAATCCGCCACTGCACAGGCACACGATATAACAGCTTCCCGATGTTCACTGAGAAAACGATGAGAACCAAAATACTTAAATTATGCATTTAATCCCGGATCTTCGATCGGAACATCCGTTATCTTCAGAGGAGAGGAAATCTAAGACAACTGGCGCTGTGAAAGGAATAGATAAAAGACTGCAAATAGCAGAGACACCTATAGGATACTATAGTATTACGGACACAGGGGATGAGCATGCGTTCTTGTCCCGTGTCTGTCGGTGGAAGTTCAGACGTCGGCTTCCAATTTTAATATTTGATGCTGCCAACAACTTTCTAGTACAAAACTATAGATTTTTACTCAGTAAAAGTACGCTCTTTGTGAAATCAGAAAACCTGTAGAATTTGACCAATCTGCCACCATTTTGTTCACGTGACCAATATGTTGTTATGATTTACCGCCGTGTCAAAGTAGAGAGGTTCATCATTCATAGCAAATCAAAGGCATCAATAACATGATCAAATTTTGTTTGATGTAAGAGTTTGAGACAGAATCTCAAAAAACGGGTAGCTGTCGCATCGTGTGGCTATGCCAAGAGCGCGTGTCGTCCTGCCACGTGCGGCACATGAGAGAGGAATCTCGCATCCCGGCAGAAGCTATCTAGATACGCTTTAATACCACCTGAGTAATCATAATACCTGTACGTATAATAAACACTTCCACTGTTTTCAACTATGTATTTGTATTATGAAATAAATATTGACTACAGAATGTCCTTGTCCTGCAGTTGGCAGCAGTGAGCGGACCCGTAGTCCTACGCGATGATAATGATCTTTTGGGATCAGTTCATAGGGTTTCAGAGCGAGCCTACGGAGAGTTGCGTCGTTCAGCGTACCAAATGAGCCAAGAATATCGTTGCGTAGGCTACTCATGTTGCATTGCGCATGCTCGGCGTAGTAGTCCTTGCTTAGCGGTTATGCATAGGAGACTGTAGAGTTCTCACTGCGGCGCCGCTTGCCTACCGGCAGTGCACACGTCATTGGTCTTGCTGCCTGTATAAACAAAAATAAAATATGTGAGTCGTTTAACACCAAAACCGACGAAACACATGACCACAGCAACTGGCCCTTTCACTTCTCAGTAGTACCGGCGAAAAAAGAAGCTTGGCTACGAGGAAAGGTAGCAAGAACGCAAAATTGCGCTGAAAACTGTCAAAGTACAGTTTACAGACCAAAACCACCGCTACTTCCTTGCCATTACCTAACATAAGCCAGCACTAGATTCTGAATGATAGATGTTCCAAAAATGTGATCCAAAAGTGGTACCATTGCGACCGCGATTGTTTTTAGGGTGTCTGGAAATCGCAGCAGATTTCTTAGTCGCTATGCAGATCTTCAACAATGCTACACTGGGGGCTGCCATTTGAACAAAAATGTATCTACACCCCAACTGGTGGAATTTTCTCATTCCCAAATATAAAATTGAGTTGGCTGCGACTACTGTCTAACTACATGTATACAGTGACATCACAGGCTGGCGTTTCAAGTTCGTTGGAAAGGCGTATAAAGCGCGTTCTTGCCTTGGCAAGGAGTTGGCCTACCCCGGCTATAACACGAGTGTTGCGTCGATTTGCATACAACTCCCATGCCCAATGATGTCGTATAGATTTCGCAAGTTATTGTTTAACTTGCAAGAGCCATGTGACGGGCGCAAGCGCGTCGCATGGTTATCGCCTAAGGGACGGCGCCATCATGGTTTTCATTTGTTGCGGCTTTGTTGGATATAACAATTAATACAGGTCTCAAGGGGATACCGTCCTTGGACACCCATCAGCAGGTTACTGATAAATGCTTACTATTATCTTTATTATATCAATAAGAAAGAAAAACAAAGTGAGTATAGATACGCCTATCTACCGATATCTTTGCGACGAGCTTGCGCCCTAGTTTCCAGTGAGCCTTCGAAGCCAATCCCCATGAAGCTGTACACTTGCCCTGTAGGTTCTCTGCGCCCAGATCGAAGGAAGTTTCGCTTTTTGGCGACTCCGTCTCGGCCAGCGTCTCCAACGTACACGTATTTCAGGTCCACTGCGAGTTCATGTACAAGCGCAACTGAACCATGCACTGGCGCACTCGATCGGTACACCACTGTCGGACACTGCGCAAATCCCTGCATCAGGATCCAGCATGTTGTTGGTGACACCCTCTTATGAAGAGAAGCATTTTCATATGAATGTAATCAAAAAGAAGATTAAATCTCCAGTCGTTTATTAAAAACCGGGTTATGAGAATCTAACATCATGAAACCTTTGGCGCCGGAGGAACGAAAACCATGCACGATCCTTCTTCTAATCTTTGCCTTCAGCTCAGTTGCCGCTGCCTACGTCGCACAAAGATCGGACATTAGGCAAGACTTGTTACTATCCCTCTTACTTGTAGGGAAACTCTCTTTGTACGTCCTATCCGCCCGGGTCACCTTGTGGTGCAATTTTTAACTGCAGATCTTTAATCTTCCTCTCAGCCCATCGACACTGAGGCAAGGCAAGAGGTTACTGAACACCTCAAGTAAGTTCTTGCTTAGTGTGTAGCACACTTCGGGATGAGCCTCCTCCGGCCCCGGCGTTTCGGCTGAGTTCACTGAGTTACCCGATACTCAAATTTTCTCAAAGCTCCATGCAGAATCGATTCCACCATATGTGTCTCTGTCACTGATTGCAACCGCGACAAGTTCCCGGCATTTGATATTAGCCAGAAACAGGTATAGTTAAAAGCCCGGATTCGTACACAAACCTGGAATACGCCTATTACTTAAAGGAGAACCCCACACGATTTAATTAGTCTTTTTTACCGCCTTAATCGGTCTATATCCACATCGCCTCTTATACGGTCGACCTCACCTTGCCGAGAGGTGTCGCGTTGAACTGTGAGGAAGGTGAGAAACGACGCAGCGACGTCAATGGTTCGTCTGCAGAGTGAATGCCGCTATATTGTGGTGCATCGTTCCCGCTTGTCCGAACTATGAAGCTACGAAGAAAGTGGGTATGTCGATTTTTTCCGGCGACTTCCTGGAGAGCCCAAAATGGAAGTAGTCCGCGGTAGTGAAGAATGAAAGGTAGGCTGTTAATAGCAAGAATGATGTCGTGAAACATCTCCGGTCTGTTGGCAGCATTTCGTCGACAGTGATTTCTCTGACGAATTGCGGCTTACCAAAGAACTATTCATACGTTCCGTTGCATGTGCATGTTCACAGGGCCTCTCTAGTATTTCTTGATCAGTGTATTCTGGTTCAAACTGAAAGCCTGTGAAACCTAACGATCCGACCCGTGAAGTATTCGTCGCCTGAGCTCGGGACGAGTTGCCATGTAGACGTTTATAGTATTCTGGGTTCGATTTCAAAATGAATTATTCTCATAATAACCAATGCTTATATGAAACTGAAACAAAGTCTGTCTCATTAGATACAATTTGTAATGCCTGGAGTGCTTGTGAGTGCAAAATGAATAAACTACTGCGTTACCGGCTTTTGATGCCGTCAACAAAGGCAATTGACCGGGCACTGAGGCCGGGTGAGTGCATGCTAATTCAGTGTTTGCTGACAGAAAGCTGTTGTGAAACAATTACTCGATTTTATATGCTATATATGATTGTCACATGTTAGGGGAATCTTTATTTAGAAATACAAGTACATTATTCAAATCATTGCTACTGTACAAGCTTTTGCCCTGACGGGCTGTGGAAGAGGAACCCTACAAGTAAAAAGATTTTCAGTTCCGTGGCTAATTCACACAAATAATTACGTGCACATCATTTCTTTGGCTCACTATGTTTCAAAATGAATTAGGCCTTTTCTCATCCTAACCAATGCTTATATAAAACTGAAACAAAGTCTGTCTCATCAGATACAATTTGTAATGCCTGCAGTATTCGTAAGTGCGAATGTTGAAAAGCCAGCAATGAATAAACCACTGCGTTACCGGCTTTTGATGCCGGCTATAAAGGTAATTGACCGGGCACCGAGGCCGTGTGAGCGCATGCTAATTCAGAATTTGCTGACAGATAGCTGTTGTGAAACAATTACTCGATTTTTATGCTATGGTCACATGTTAGGGGAATCTTTATTTAGAAATGCAAATCCGTTATTTAAATCATTGTTACTCAGGCTGTAAAAACTTTGCCCTGACGGTTTCTGGAATGAGAACCCGGCGACTTCGCGACCCCCGACAAGTATGTAGGTTTTCAGTTTCGAGGTTAATTCACATAAATAATTACATGCATATCATTTCTTTGGCTCCCTATGTCTTTTCTTGACTGGAGGTTTAGTTTCCAACTCAAGCTGGTTTATGTTCGTGCCAGTCCCGGCGGTCGCGACGGGCCTGATCGGGTTCCGCCAGGAGCTTCTGACCGGGATAACGCCAGTCAGTCCCGCCGCGACGGGCCTGATCGGGTTCTGAGCCATGATTGACCGGGATAACAAGCGTTTTCTGTGTTTAGAACTCAAAAAAATTACTAGTATAACAACACAGATCTAGGTTCTTTTGTCTGTATTTCACGGAAGAATACTTCGAATTTATCTCCGAACAGAACCAAACATCTCAGTGCTGCGGACCTTGGTAAATTGGCCTGCCGAACTTTGTAGGCTACGGTGTGTCCAAATACCTGTAAATCCGTAACAACGAAATAAAACAACACGTTTTTATAACAATTCGGTGTATTTTTAAGGGTTTTACATCAAAGTTTGATGATTTATTGGTGTTAAACGATGAATTCAAGCGATTAGCTGACACCAGGAACCCGTTTTGTGAACTGCTGAACAGACTGCGTGTGAAACCAATTACGTCATTGGATAACTTCAACACCTTCGTCTGCCGTCAGGTGTCAGGTAACGCAACCGAACGTGCTGTCGTGGAGTACAACTACTCGATCTAAATTGATACAAAATAGGTTATTTTTTGGGTGGCAGTCTCCTTTAACAGATATAACAAAAGCGACTAAAACAAAATAATGCTCTGTAACCCTCGACAACTCTAAAAAGCTAGGAGGAAAATTTGAAAACTACTTTCAAAGTCTTCTAAACGGGCAAGCGTGACCTACGGTTTTTAAATTACACGGCAACTCAGTGTGGGAAAAGACCATCTTTCGCGGACCACAATGCCCAATCTGTGACATAGGGAGTATGAGTTTTTAGTTGATTCCATGTCTTAGGTTGACGTCAATAATGCTGACCACTCAGGTGACAGAACTGACGAGGATTGGCTGAAATAATCAAAACAGGTATTCAGGGGCGTATCCAGGATTTTGTGTTGGGGGTGGGCGGGCAGAATATAGCTAGGATTTTACCCGTCACACTTTCGCACATCCGAACTGCCAAATGGAATCTGGGAGAATTTTAGGGGGGGGGGGCATGGCCCCTTCCCCCCCTATAAATCCGCCACTAATTGGTTTATAGTATTCTTTTAATTACACATCACGATTCATCCCGCCTTCAGACACATTATTTGTTTTGCGAGTGTCAGTTGCGACTTGCAGTTTTAATTTCGAAAAAACAATTGATTTCACAGATCATGTTTTTATAGAAAATGATTAGGAAGATGGTGTACAACCGCCGCTTTAGGCCAAATTGAGAGGGTCAACAATTAGTGATCTCTGTCTTTAAAATCACTGAATTGACTGCTTCAGTTGAAGTTCAAAACACGGTACTTTGATCGCAGTAATGCTATATATAGGATTGAATTGCCGGGGATTGTCCGAAAAATTTTTAGTCACCACGACTTGTCAGAGCGCACACTTTAGACCTACATGTAATTCACGTGGCGGACATTAAAATCCAAAGCGAGGCTCTCTGCGATAAACAAAGCGGAAGTTGACATTGCGTGAGTTAATGGCCGGACTCATTCGAGTCCAACGTGGAAATTAAATCCCAAAAAAGGGGTCTATAATTAACCTAAGAGACGTAGAAAAATACCTTAGTAAAAGAACATGTTAATGCAACAAAGAGTTGTCTGAGGAAAGGGTGTAAGTTTTTTTCGCAAACCTAGGTTCGAAACACGAAAAGTAAATATGACCAAATTGCGGCGATCAGTTTATGCTGAGTGCAGATTTAAGTTTGTTCTTGTTGATAAAAATGCTTTCCACAAATCACGTCATCTGCCCGTATCCTTGACGATTTGAAGATATATTCGACAGTGGTGGCTCATCGCATTTTGCTGTCATGTGCAATTAGTCACATCTGGTTTAATTTGTTGCCGATCAAGAACATTAACATCAAGCATAGCCTAGGTCCTTGTGAGGTAGGGACTACCGGGACTAACATTTGATTTGTTATTGATCTGAAAGAATAATTGATGTTATTAAAAATATTTTTTATTAAAATAAAAACCAGGCTCCGTTGAAAATAAATTTTTTGACCATAAATTCTGCTTTCTTGGTTTTAATAATTCTTACGTCTATTTCATAGGTTTCAAATATCAATCTGGACCAAGTGGAATTTTAAAATACAGTGTATAAACACCTAATTCGTTCGTCCAAACCATAAACTCGTTTTAAAGCTCAATTTCAGTTAACTGGACAGAGCTTGCAAGCTTAATTATCATATTTCTTCAGGGGCCTCGTTCACCCGAAGGGAAAGGTGTCTGTGCCTTCTGAGACGCTAATTTTTTGCCGCATGAGGGAAAAAACTACGTCCCGATCTCATCAAGTAGCATTTTGTGCTCTTTCAAATTGTCAATTGATTTAAACTTGGAGAGAAATTTTCAATTTCTATAGGGGAATTTTTAGGCATCGCGGGGGGAATATCGCGTTATTTTTTAATATTTTTGAGAGAGCAGATATAGGGCCGATACTCGGCCCCAAATTCGAGGGACTGAGGGCCCTGTCCAGTGGAAAGAAAAATGCATCACGCTTCGATCCGTAGTCATGAAAACACCGTCCTCCGGGCTGGCCGAAGATTGCCCGGTCGTTGCTATGATTCTCGGCAACCGAGAATCGACAGAAATATGATCTAACTTTTCGAAAACATTTATAAATTTTACACGGACATATTTTTCTTCGTCGCGACGTATTGATCAAACGCTTCCGAATCTCAACGTCCTTAGGGCGTGTAAAACAGACAGTTGCCGAGTGTCCGCGGAATACTGTGCCGACCGATAAGCCAACAAAGCTATCGTAGCGAGCCTCGTTTTGGAACGCGCCTCCTGTCGGCGTGAATTAGGTCTTTTGGCAGATCGACGAACACAAAAGGTATGTGGCACTGAATAGTTAGACTGCTGCCGCGGCCAACTTGAATTTGAACTCTCCAAAATATTAAAATCTAGGGGTAGGCCAGGTTTGGGGTCATTTTTTAGTTAGGTATAGTATGTACAGTGTAGGCCAGTGAATTTTGTTTGTTTGTATTCATTGTGAACATGCTGAGAATAAAAAAGGCCACTTTCTTGGCTGTGTTGCACTCTTCTTCAAGATGGTGATCCCCTGTTGCAGTCTTGCTGTGTAGCAACTGAGAAATTGGCCGCGATTTCAGGTAGCCCTCAAACAAGCCTGATTTGTAAAAAAACTAGTTGGTTGACAGTACTTTGGACCACATTTTTGGAATTGGCAAGAAATTTTCTTTCGGAATCTTATGTTGGCTTTAGTCGAGCATCGGCAGGGAAGTGGTGGTTTTGGGGTGAAAAGTGCCGATTTTGAATTTTTTGTCCTTATTTTTCTTAGTCTAGCTTGGTTTCCACTGTGAGTGAAAGGGTCAAAAATACAAGAGAGAACAAAGTTTCTGTGCTCATCTGTAGGGCTTGTGATTTGAAATGACTCGAAACTTTTCTTTATTTGCATGCCGTTTTTACATAGTGAAGAAAGGGTGAAGAGTCCATTGACGTGTGTTCTGCCATGGGCAAATCCCTGTGAGAACTGTTCAGTGCCTCCATAACAACCGTTATATAAACAGTGCCATCTACTGTCACTTGGTGGCTACTCAGCATGCGATTCTAAGAGCAATGGGATAAATAGGGATAAATATAACTAGAGTTAAAGTCACGTGGTTTTCGTTGAGCGGAGTGGTCCGCCATCTTGCTGATGAACTATGTTCATCGAGATGCATACGTACTGTGTAGTATCTAAGAACTAAAAAATATTGATAACAACACGGGATTTCAAATAAAAACTCGTAGCTTTAACGTCAGGATCGTCAAATGCAAAGTAGGATTTTTAGAAAGTCATCCAAGAAAATCATTGCATACTTGAGCACAGTAAAGGATCTTAACAGGCTTATCTTTAGCTATAGCAGAAAACATTAAAAATTAATAAAGTTTGACTTCCGGTATTAGACCCAGAAACATTGATATGATTTTTTGGTCTTTCGAGGCTTAAAATTGAAACCGAAATAGAATGATTTTGTGGGTGAGAATCCGATCGCATAAACAATAATTTTTAACTTCATTTGGTCCCTAGAACACCCACTAAAGTTGATTTTTCGTGGTCTTTTACCTGACTTTCCTTCTTGGTCCGATGTGTCTTAAACGGTTTAATGACCTTATTATCTCCAAGTTATCTGTTGTTTTCTAGCAACGAAGAAGCACAAAAAGTGACTAAAAGATTAATAGTGGGGCATTTGCACAGAGTGAACACCAATTCGAAGATTTATTGAATATATCCAGGTTAGTGGGAACAGGGCAAGATCGAAGGAAGAGATACCGCAAGAATACTACACCCCACAATGTTATCTTGGGACGGTAGACGGGTTGTTTCTGTAGATTTCAAGAGATGGGACTACATGTACAGTATGTAGCCTGGCAAGCTATTAAAATCTGCAAATGTGTTACTTGAGGAAAATCATTATTTTATATTCTATCCATGTTTATAGTCTTCTGCTAGTTACAGTGTATCAATACCTGGCTATGTAGGGCAGAGCAGATAGAGTTTTCGACCATTGAGTTTTTCATATTTATTTGGTAGCGGGGTGTTGTCAATATAAATGTACTGGTAAGTAACATAATTCTGTGCTAGCAAATGTCAGATCCAACTGAATTCAGGGACTAAATTAGAGTTGGTTGAAATCTGACTTTTGCGGAAGTGAAGTGCATGTACCAGCTAGACATTTCCCTTTTATGGCCACAGTGTGATTTTACTGCGTGATGGTGATATTTTGAAATAAATCTGTTTTGAAATAAATCAAAACTTAATTGTTTGAATTGCTAACAATATCTCATTGTGTTGTTTCTGTGTGAACATTTTCTGTTGTTCTTCTCGTTCTGGATGGCCAATCAGATGGAAGTGTGCTTGTTATTGAATGAAAAAGTCTGCAATTCCGCACAACATGGGAGCATAAAATGGATGCATTGATTGGTGTAAAAAATAATATTGGTAAACATTAATAATGCGAATGTTTTTTGAAAACTCTAGTTCAGCTTATGTACATTGCAGCCGGCGTGTTGTTTTACAACAGAGTCTATGATACAGCTGTCTCAATTGTGAGACCATGTCGTTTCAAACTACAAATTAACAATTAACCACGTTGAGATGAATTAGGTACTAGGACAAGTAATGCATAGGCGGATTTAGAGGGGGGGGGGGACGTGCCCCCCCCCCCTTGGCTGCCGCAAAAAATAAAACAGCAAGAGCTTGAGGAAACATTTAATTTATTAACTGACCCCGGTAAGTATCATGCGGCTGAAACAATATTTAACGTGTGCAGTTGTAGTTTGTGTGTGGGTGGGTGTGTGCGTGTGTGTGGGTGGGTGTGTGCGTGTGTGTGGGAGGGGAGGGGGACTCGGACCCTATTGGAAGTGTCCGAGCTAAACCATCGTTTCCTCGACGGTCTTTTTAGTCCTCAATTTGTCTTTCACTGAAAAATCCACAATCTCAGAAATTCGAGCCCCCCAGTATATTTTGGGCTGGATGCCTTCCGCAAAGTGTTGCCCCCCTTATCAGTGATATAATAGATCCGCCACTGTAATACTAGATAGTTAAAGAAAAGTCATGAGCGTATCACCGAAGTAATTTTCCTTGAGACAACTCAGCACCCATTAAATACGTTTTATTTTTTTGAAAAAACGTCTGCATATTGATGTAACTATTGGTTTAACTCGAAGTAGACAATTCCAGTCACCTTTCGAGAACGAGTGTTTGCAAATGCATACTTCGGACCTCCGGCTTCGGCCGTCCAAGCAGAGGTGTTCACCGGCACCGATGTATATATGCGTGTCTTACCAACCACTACAGGGTGTTTTTATGATCACTTGTGCATTCTACTTTTTTCATCGAAATACTTAATGTTAACACATCAGTTTCTATAACTCTATCCTTCTGCAAAATTTTGCTCCCAACTTTTATTCAAATTGGCCTATTCCCTCAATTCCGAATATGCTCATCAGGGGCGGATCCAGGATTTTGAGTTAGGGGGGCCAGGGCACAGGAATAACCAGAATTTCGCCACACGCACGCGTCCAGCTGAAAATGAGGGATGCAGGGGTCTCGAAATTTCGGGTTTGTGAACCTTATTACTAAAAAAAAAACGGTAAACGGGATTTCTTCGAGGCCTATACGTATTGTGCATTCGCCACCCGAGTCCCCCTGGGTGCGCGCATATGCTAGTCAGCAGTTCGCACCCTGAACTGTCAAATGATATGTGGGTGAATTTTAAGGGGGGGGGGGGCATGGCCCCCTTGGCCAACCCTCCCCCCCCCCCTAAATCCTCGCTTCCACATGTAAACAAATATGTACAGTTCCCGATTGGTCAATCATGAATTGTTGCATACATTGACACGACTTCAACGTGCACGTATACTGCTGTTTGTATGCTCATCGATTTCCATGAGTTTCTATTAATATTTTTTCTACTTAATGTTCAAATGTTTCACACGAACTCATGCCTCAAAGCTTTTTGTTAAAATAAATCATGTGGCGTCGGGTCAAGGAATTTTTAGGACCGTTCTAAAAGCTTAGGGAATACAGTGAAGTAATGGCGCTCCGGAGGAGCGGTACACTTGACAGCTGATCGTCTGGTTGGTTTACTGATAAATAGACCGGGAGCCCAGAGCACTTAGCATAGATGAACGAGGTACCAACATAAGAAACAATAAATAAATCTACTACTGGACTTACTGGAGGTACCAACATCTGACCACGGGAGCATTTAAAGTCCACCTCAGTATGTACAGAAATGGACGTCTGCCGTTGTCTGCACTCTGGGTGTGACTCCTGGGGGCCTTACAAAGACCCCAAAAAATGAGCTAGACTAGATATTCGAGGTACCAACCAAAACTGATTTAAAACGAACAATAATACAGCACTGAACACCGAATGACCCATGACAGACAAATTGCACTCTGGAATGGTTCCGGCAGAAGCCAAAAAAGGACCCCCCAAATATGAGCTAGCACATACATTCGAGGTACCACACAAAACCAATTCCATGTGACTCAATACATGTCACAGATCACTAAAACCCCTATGACAGACAAAATACACTCTGAGTTGTGCCCGGCAGAAACCACCAAAAATCTCAACCATGGTATGCCATAAAAAATTTGAGCTAGACTAGATTTTCGAGGTACCGGCCAAAACTGATTTTAAACGAACAATAGTACCGCACTGAACACCAAATGACCCATGACAGACAAATTACACTCTGGAATGGGTCCGGCAGAAACCAAAAAAGGACCCCCCAAAAATGAGCTAGCACATACATTCGAGGTACCACACAAAACCAATTCCATATGATTCAATACATGTCACAGATCACTAAA
>NMRA01000378.1:111604-134758 GCA_002633005.1 Phoronis australis | reverse complement strand
CCATTCCAGAGTGTAATTTGTCTGTCATGGGTCATTTGGTGTTCAGTGCGGTACTATTGTTCGTTTAAAATCAGTTTTGGCCGGTACCTCGAAAATCTAGTCTAGCTCAAATTTTTGATGGCATACCATGGTTGAGATTTTTGGGGGTTTCTGGCGGGCACAACCCAGAGTGTATTTTGTCTGTCATAGGGGTTTTAGTGATCTGTGACATGTATTGAATCACATGGAATTGGTTTTGTGTGGTACCTCGAATGTATGTGCTAGCTCATTTTGGGGAGTCCTTTTTTGGCTTCTGCCGGACCCATTCCAGAGTGCAATTTGTCTCTGTCATGGGTCATTCGGTGTTCAGTGCGGTATTATTGTTCGTTTTAAATCAGTTTTGGTTGGTACCTCGAATATCTAGTCTAGCTCATTTTTTGGGGTCTTTGTAAGGCCCCCAGGGGTCACACCCAGAGTGCAGACAACGGCAGACGTCCATTTCTGTACATACTGAGGTGGACTTTAAATGCTCCCGTGGTCAGATGTTGGTACCTCGTTCATCTATGCTAAGTGCTCTGGGCTGCCGGTCTAAAACAACTGAAAATAGTTACTATACAATTATAACGACGAAAAAGGTTAATCTTGTTGCTGTATGATATCATTTTCTAAACTTTATATATTTCAGTGATTGTCTTCGAATGAGCCGGCAAAACCTCCCAGGCCCTGGTAGCAGCACTCCGTGAGAATATCAGCCAACGCATTATATAGGAATTTTGTCTTTGCAATGGCTTATACATGTATGACCGTTTAAGCAATTCAAGGGTCACATATTCACATTGCTTTATGTTACCAATATTTTAAAACCCCGTTAGAATTTAAAATTTCAAATTTTATTCTGAAAATTCCCCGGCTTCCATAAGGCCACCGCGCTTTTGTTTACATAGCGTTCATCATCAATATGGCGGACCGCGTGTCACGCACTGTCTGGCTTGCGGGTAATCGTGTCGTCTCTCTATATATAGCTCATTGGTTATGAGAACAACACCCATTGTTTACAGATCAAAGAATTTCTGCACATTCTTGACTCAAAAGCATCCGTGGCTCTCGGTAACAGTTAACATCACGTCAAACCACTGAGCTGACTACACATTGAGCTCTGGGCAGGCTCACACTTTACAGCTGCGAGGCCAATTGCCGAGCTCATTGCCGGCCGGCCCAGTCCGCAGCTCCTTCAGTCTCCAGTCGGCAATGACCCCTTTGCTACCCCTCTAAAATCCGCCACTTTTGACTGTTCGTTGTTTGTTTAGGAAATCCAGGCTCATAACTACAACTACACCACCATAATCACATCCTGAGGTATGGAACGCGGGAACACGTAAAAATAACTTCTAAAGAGCTTGTGGCGAATCGTTCTTGATGATGCTAATTAGGCCTACGTGAGGGCTTGATGATCTTTAATAGCTTTTGCAAGGGCAAATTTAAAACAATTTAGGATTCAAATCCAGTTTATTATAACATCAAAAAACATCAGAACATCAGAACTGACGCCGGGTGGCATCAACTTACACTAGTCTACAATAAAAGTATAATAAACATGGTTAATTTTGCTTTCGGAAAACCAAGGATCGAAGCTGAACTGCATAACATGGGCGGCGCAGCATTGGAAAATGTGGGGGCTATAGTCCCCCTCCAACCCCCTCTCCCCCTGTGGTGCACCCAGCCCATTGACCATGAGCGGCGCACCACTGAAAAAGTGGGCTCGTGGGGCTATCATAGCCCGCCATGGTCCGCCGCCCATGCATGATATAGTTCAGCAGATCAGTGGAGATAGGGTAATGCCATAATTTTTTAATTAGAACCTTGCGCTATGAGAAATCAAGATTAGTGGCGGTGTCATTGCTGGCCATGTGAGTTTGTAATGTCTTGGCAAGATACATGTAGGATAACTGCTCACTTGAAATGATCGCCCGATAAAGTTCGAGAAAAGCTCGATCACCAAAGACTTGTTTTAAAGTCCTTCTCTCACGCGTGGTTAACCCTTATTACATGGTTAGAAGATGTTATAAGGATCCAAGAAGTACCCACCCCATAACTAATACACGATCCGTACTCGAAAACAGTTTAAATGAACGCCGCCACTCACGATTCGCACCCGAAGAAACACCGCCATTTTGAACTTGCCGCGAACCCGGAAGTACAATTCATTCAGGAACCCACTGAGGCCGAGAAAACGCTGTCAGTGCGACTGGAGCAGTACCTGTACTGTTACCAGCCAGCAAACGGGGATAAAAAAAAATCGACAGCGCGCCTTAATTAACTACGGACAATTTTATGGAATTTGCTGTAGAAATGTGGCGAATAAATTTTGACATAAATTATTTTGCCAGACTCGGGACCGCAGCCTATCGGACCCGGTGCGGATCGAGACCAAACACTGGCGAACGGTAAATGCATGCGGTTTCAAGCTGTTTTGTCGAAGTAAAATGGTCAAATGATAAATGCTGCATATATTCAAGGGTAGTTTCAGACACTTGTATGAAATTACGGGCTGGTTAGTCCTGTGTCACACTGCCGCGGCAGACCTTAGTTAGCCCTCACTGAGTCACAAGCCACCAGTGAAGACTATAGTCAAAATACAGCTTGTTAGTAGGCCTATACAGCTTTGCGCCAAGACTACCCTTAGGCCTATAACTGGTCGCTGGCCACAAACACAAAAAACAAGAAAATTGAACAAAGTTTCTTTTTTGTAGCAACGTTTGTCAAAATGTATCAACGTTAAATCTTCACAAATTACAAAGTAGCCGATTGAACATGCCTTTCAGTTCAGCAAAAGTCGCCATGTTGTCGGTGCCGCCAGAAACGAGACAAGGGAGTGCCAATATCCCCCGGCCGCCGGAGCGATACCTAGGAATGCCAGCGGATCGGGAACTCAGAAAATCTCATTTCCGACAAACCATTTTACAAAATTACCCAATCAATGTAAAGTTAACTTCTACGTTTGTATTCCCACTGATACACTAGCCAAAATGAGATAAAACCTAAGTCGATATGGGAATTAATAACCCTATACTTTGACAGCATTATGAAGTCACTGCAGTGAAATGATGGTGCATTGCAGAGGCTGGTTGTCCAATCACATTTGATAATACATCCGTGCTCGTCGTACTGTTCGGCGGCGCAGAAGACAACATTTTGTTTGTCAGTATCCATTCGATAAGAAATAATTCTTTGCCATCAACCATATTCCGTTAGTTATTTCTTGTTTAAGACTCACACATGCTTACTTATGGCTGTAAAGACGCTATATAACAGTTTATAGAGGAAATCTATGAAACAAGAAACGTTTCAGCGAGTAATTCAAACCGCGTAAGAATTGGGATTATTCACGACGGTCAATATTTACAGGTCAATCTTGGCTTAGTACATTTGACAGTTAGTCATCACAGGTTAGGGTACCGTGCCGCGGAGCTTGGATTCACAGATTCAATCGTCATGGTAAGTTAAAACCAGTGGTCATCGAGACTTTCGTTTCTTTTTTCAGAGCTCATAATTTATTGCATACACCCAATTTGTTCTTATTTTTACTCTTTTTCCTATTCTTGGATGAGATATCGCTGGGTAAGGCAGGTGCTCTATTTTTCAGAATTAGTGTCGCAAAGTATCATGTTTTGTTTTTCAAGAAAGAGTGTATAGCTTGAATAATTATTCATTTCCTTGAAATAGGCCTATTGACAACTTCGACGCCGACCAGAAAGTTTGACTTAATTATGTAATTAGAGTCAAGTCTTGTACTAAAATCAGATGCACAAATGCGAACTCTTGGGCGAGTTCCATTTCTTTGTTCCTGCGTTAAATTGATAAACCTCAAGGGCTTTCTGTATTTAGTAAATAGTAAATGGATTTGCATCCAGTCAGTGTCCATTTTCTTGAGTAGACATTGTTTGTCCTGCGTTATAGTTCATGAATTACCAGTTTGCTGTGGGCGTGTCTCGTGACTCACGTCGTCTGCTCTTGCATTGACACCGGCCATACAACACTAAAATCATCGGTGATTGTGTGGACACGAAAACGTTTGGATTATTTTGTAGCAGCCTGGGGTGGTAATTATTTACCATATGACTACATTGACTTACACATATGATTTTGGTATCGTTCGATTCCTTTCATCGTTATATTTCCAAAAATATATGAATGTATCCCCTACCGCGTTTCCTCCATATTTTATCGTCTAATTTCGGTTCGCACTATTTCCCGATTGACACCGCCATGTTAGCTCAACTCAAGATTACAGCGACAACTGTTTTTAATGAATGAAACAGCATCATCGATTCTGAATGGTGTTTGGCCGCGCTAGATTCCTGCTAAAATTTTCCCGACATAATATGGAGAAATAAGTAGCGGCATTTCACCTTTTCCAAATTTTTTTATAATTGTGACCATTTGACCATTTTTCCACAAATTGTTTGAAGTGAAACCCTTTTCACCAAGTTGGATCTCGAAAACAATCGCTTTTTCGTGGATTCTTGCTAGCAGATGCGTACCAGGGTCACCATAGTATCGAATTCGAACCCTTGGGACTGTAACTTAGGCAGGGGATAGACGGGTCTCTGTCAATTTGAACCTATGAAAAGCAACAATCTGCAGAAGTCGGTAGATTAGTTCAGTTTTTGACCGCCAGGTGACTCCTTCCATTCCAACATGGTGGTGTTACTACCGAGTACCGGGAAATAGTGCTAGCAGAAATTTCAAGATAAAATACTAAGGGAGCAGGGTAGGAAAAAATTCGTTGTATTTTTAGAAAGATAACGTTGCAAGGAATTGAACAATACCGAAATCATTTGTGTAAGTCAATGTCGTCATATTGTAAACAATTACCCATGGGGTTCTTTAGGGAACTTCTACAGAGTAACCTTGTGGGAACAAACTTTTTTACCAGGGGGAGAGAAACTCAGCTACCATGCAATGGTGTGATACCAAAAGTGATCAGAACCAATTATTTACATGTACATACATACTGGCCGGTCACTCCACTCGAACTTAGTTAATAGCGTTTTTTGAAACGTAATTAAATATATAGTCAACTTTTAAGACTTATCTGCAAACAGAAAAGTTTGTAAATTTTTATGCTCACTAGGACCAATTTACTTTTCTTGACAGACAAGCTTTTCCCGTGAAGTATAGGCCTAATAGCTCACTTGCGAGTTTCTCGTTAGTCACTGTGACGTCACCGGAAAGGGGGCAAAACCCGCCATATTGCTCTTGTTTTGCCCCGAGTCTTTGCTACACACGCTAAAACTTACTGGAGTTCTTATGGTGAATTTTACGCCTAAAACGTTAAAAGAACTTAAGATATGGTAGATGGGTCGTGGAATAACTGTGAATGGACGAAGAAAATGTGAACTTGTTATGTTGTGCGAAGCTGTGAACGGACTGAAATTGGAACTTAACCCGCCCTAGGCCTGAAAAGCGCTAGGCACATGCATACAAGGGCGATAGTGTATCCTCATAAAAAGATATTCACTTCAAAATACAGCAAATAAAATCAAATCAAACATGCATATGTGCACATGAAGTTATAATTAACACATACCCTGACTCTGGACACAATTTAGTCTACAAATAACTTGAGCATATTCCTGAAAACCTCGCGGTTCTCTCGAGTTTCTCTCACTAGCCGCCATTTTGAGGAAGTTACGTGAAATCACGCCTGTTGACGAACAAAAAGTCCAAGGGACACAAATCTTACAAATTTCACTTGATATTTTCTCATGCTAATTTGCAAGTGTCACGCGCCAGATCTCGCGCTTCGCTCAGTCTCGCGCTAGCCTTTGCCTCATACTCACCTGACTCAGTTGAAATGATTGTGGTTATCGCGCGCGCGGACAAAGTTAAGAGTAACCACAAAGTGGAGTTGGAATTCTTCGCCAAAGTCACCTGAATTCCCGTATATATGCTTCATCGAAGATATGTTTAGAAGCATAAAGAGTCACTGAAGGAAGTAAGAGCCTTTTAGGTGGTAATTTTAGGTGTAGAATGTATTTTTGACGAGGTGAAAACTTTATCAGTGAGCAGATTTCGCCTACCGCCCGTTTAAAATACACGGCCGACGAAATTAGTACAGAACTCTATAGATCGTATCTGAAGTTCATTTGCCATAACAGCAATGCTTTTTGGACATTTTTCGAACTAAACGGCTAAAAACTCGAAGACAATAACAGAATACACTCTGCTACCGTATTGGGCAAATGACCAAACGACAAGCTTTTGCCCCACTTCCCGTGACGTCACAGTTAAGTCTCACATAATCTCGCGTTATTGTAATAAACTCGCAAAAGGCCTATTGGTTGATCTATAAGGATTGAAATCTAAAAGTTCCCTGCTACAGCTCCAGCTAAATTAGAAGTTCAGATGTCATTTCTCTTTATAATTTTGAGTTTGATGTATTGTCTATGTCCTGTATTTATTAAGTTATATGTTACCGATAAAAGACGAGGAGATATATACTAGTTCTTGCGATAAATGCGCACCACGTCTGTTGGCCAAAGACTTGTAGTCTTTGTTCTTTGCCACTAGGAGTGAGTTTCACAGGCTGTAAAATTGCAGTCACTCAAAACCATTGACACAAATGACCTACATTTGATGCAGTTACATTTGTTGGGATCCATCAAGGTGTGATGGATATTTCCTATCCAGGGTAAAATTTTCTACAGAGTCTGTACAATTTGAATGTCTAAATTACTAAAATGAACTTGGTGACACTAAACGTTTCCTAAGTGACCCGTGATAGTGTAGTTCCTTCTAAGTGGCTCTCATTTTAGAATAATGAGTTTCAAGGTCATTGATTGGTCCCTTACTATTTAATTGCTTGGTATTGTTTGATAACCAGGGAGTGCCAAATGCTGGTCACTAAGTGAACACAGGGGAATAAAATGATTGTGATTAACGAGGGGAAAGTTCGTAATCTGGTTTTAAATTATTCATCCCATTCTATGCTCAAACATTGACAGTAGCTTGGAAAAAATGAGTTACTTTGTTTTTTTTTTTCTTCGTTTTAGGCTGATCAGCTCACAGAAGAACAGATTGCTGGTGTGTATTTGGGATATCACATTTAATGAAGGCTTCTTTGTTTCATACATTTCTGGAACTTGTTAAATACTTGTAGAGCTACTTTGCTCTTTCTATTTCGGTTTGATGACTGACTGGCTCCCATAAAAATTCGGTCGTTCTCTGCCGGTGTAGTGGACAACAACTGCAAGGTCCTGTGTCATGAGTTGTACAACTGCAATCTGACCCACATCCATGCCTGTCACAGCGCTCGATTTGGTGACCTGCAGGTCGCCAATGCGATGTCAGATTCTGTTTGGCGACCTGGGAAAAATCTCATGTTGCCATAAAGTCGCCACTACAAGCATCAAGGCCAAACAATAATTCCTGCAAAATTCCTTTCAAAGTTTGTGTTGACTTCCATACTTTAAATTACTAACAGTTTTCCTAGATTTATTACCTTAGGTTCACAATTTTTCCAAATATTCTGTTAAATCAGTGTATTTGCTACCACAGCAGTCAACACACATCAAACACGCTTAAATTGCAACAAGAAGTAAACAAGCAGATTAAGTTGGAATTATTCGTCAAAATTCAGGGAAGTTAGGTTAACCACGCCAGCAGTGTATGGGATAGCCTGCGTTCTATGTTCATTCATTGGCAGGAGGAATTTAGTTAAGGAAAAATGTACATTTATGGGAGAAATTAAATGAAGAGGTATGTAAGGTTCTGTTGGTGTTAAGCTAAAGCATAGAGTGCTATTTTAAAAAGAATAGTTCATGACTTGTACCTTAACGGCCTATCACAGGAGCCAGTCTGTCATAAATCCCAGTAGAAGGGTGAGGTATCTTCACAACGTTTTTTGAAAAAAAAAAATATTTAACCAAGGATTGAAAAGGAGTTGCTTATAAGGCTTGTTTTGAAAAAGTCCTAGATTAAATAAAAACGTTGGAAAGTTCTAAAACTAAGAATTTTGAACGTCATTTTATTACCATTAATGTTAAGGTATATCGATAACTATTGTTGTCAAGGAAACGTATGAGTATTTGACAAATACGCTCCGACCTAAGAGAGAGCAGATAGTTACCTTTTACTGCTACTGGATTTTGCTGTGAGTAGTTACTCCCAGTTTGTGGTTTAGTGTGCTATCGTCTTGCAATTGAACATGGCTGTCTCGCGTCTGCAATGCCGACATTCAGTTTCCATGGTATTTGTTACTCTCAATTTACAGCGTTCAACAAAGGCCTGTTCGAAAATACAAGTGACTTTATACGGTATATTCTGCACTTGTATTTGCAGATTTGCACTCGTTAATTGTGGCGACCAAAAAAAATTAAGGAAAAAAACGCTGAATGTCTGTTCCTCAACCGTAATACGAGTGAGGTCAAATTTCCTGCTGGTATATTACTTTTTCTATTCTTGCACTTGCTTATGTTGAGCCCTGTTTCATTATTTTAAAGAAACAAATCCTTGAATTTAGCAACGTTTCGTTGCCTCGAGTGTAGATAAGTCGCACATGCTCGGATGTTTTGCCAGTACTTCGCCAGACGGAGACCATAAATTCTGGTCTGACTTAAGAAAGTCAGTAAAATACTGACATTTACAGATAATGGCAAAGGCTGTCCAGATTTTAGATAATGTTCATAATGTAAGCTCGTATGTTGTTTAAGTGACCATTTTCTGCAGCAAGTGTACCGTATTCGCCGTAATAACCGCCCATGCCCCTATAAGCGCCCTCCCACTCATTTTCAGACTTTGCTGAAATAAGCGCATACTCCATGAACGTGTACGTGCGAACAATGACGTACCTACAGTCCTAAAACTCGGCTACAGTAACGTCTTCAATTTATCAAAAAATTTTTGCACGGGTCTTCTAGACCACCAGCGGCAGTGCTACGTTTGTATTTAGCCGTGACTATACACATCAAAGTAACACAGCGCTTCAAAAAGAACGCAACAGCGTTGCTTCTCTCGCGACAACCGTGTCCTACTATGGTCTGACCTTTCAGTACAGACACATCGACTGTCTCACGAATAAAAATAACTCTGTGTTAAACGCACGTGGCCGGGAAGCGCGCGCTACATATATGAACATGTCATCAAAGACATTACTTGGGAACTATCCATTCATGAAACGGGTAGCATAACATCGGTAAGAAATGAATATTGGCACTAATTTCCGACAATTTCTAATACTACAAAATATGTTTGCGTTATTTAGGAGATAGATTGTTTGATTAACCTTAATTGGTGTTCTTAAGAGGGATATCCGATAAAATGACAACTGACAGTGAATGCTTACACACCCTTACACCGAAAAATAACTGTCAGATAGTTACATCTACGTACGCATCCAGCTACACGGTGACTAATATGAGCCTTACTGAGATAAATGTTGAACGTTTTTAGCACATGAGACCGGCAAGTGCTGAATGAAGCACGCTCTGGTTTAGGTCCACTGCTTGTGCAAATTTCTTTAGACACAATCAATGCATATCTAGCTCGTTAGATTGCGTGGCTCTGGCCAAAAGACTGCTTTGGCAAATGAACTCTGGTGACACGCACATGCTCGCTTACTCACAAATGCAGACTAACTTCAAAACAAACATCACGTGACAACAACGTGTGTTCGTCCAGAAATTTTTCTCGCCGTGTTGCCTATCATACATGTAGATGGCACGATGTTGCACAGGTTTGTACTTAAACCTGCCATTAATCTAGACTCCACGGGAACTTAAAAAAAGTCTTAGAGACGTTAGAAAACTAATGAAGATTTCAGGTAACTTGCTTGAGTCGAAACTATTTTTATTCAAGCATTGAAGACTGCGATTTCGAGGCAGTCAGTCTGTGAGTTTTCGCCCTGGGATTTCAGCGCAATTTTCTGTAAAATGATCGTAATTGAGTAGCAAAGTTTGATAGCAATGCACCACAGTTATGTTGAAAGTCTTTCATAGACTACAGATACGTCACAGAGCGTAAATTTGATGAATCTTAGCTTCTGATTTCATCCGTTTCGGAAACAAGGTTTCAACCGCCTTTGGTTATAATAAGCGCCCCCCTTGAACCAAACTTTTCTAAGCGCCCTGGGCGGTTATTACGGCGAATACTGTATTTAACATTGCCACTTTGGTGGTTTGGGTTGCGAATTACAACAGTCCTGACGAACAAAATCATTTATTAGCAATGGGAAATAGAAATTCCCTAGGTGTCCCTAGAGAAATAATGTGGACTAAATTGATACAAATACCTGCAGCAAGTTAAATAACGTGGGCCCCTTGTCACACTGGCGCCCCCTGATGGTTAGTAAAGCTATGAAATCAGTCTCGTGTTTTTTTATTATATTTGTGGAATTAGCAGAAGCAATCTACTTTTCTGATCAAGGGGTAAATTGGTTGACGGGTAAACTATTTTCCATAAATATTTGCAGAATTCAAGGAGGCATTCTCCCTTTTCGACAAGGATGGTGATGGTACCATTACAACCAAAGAGTTGGGGACAGTGATGCGATCTCTGGGTCAGAATCCAACAGAAGCCGAACTGCAGGACATGATCAACGAGGTTGATGCAGACGGTGAGTTGTGAAGAGCTGCATGTTTTAGAGTGCTTTAAGACACTAAAGTAAAATTTCACCAATTTTGTATACCATTAATTACCAAAATTAACCTTTTTATACGCCCATGTATTTATCTGGTCGCATATCGCCACCATCTTTGTCTGAGTGTCCGGTGTCCGCAGCTGTATGATACTATCTCCTACACCCCTCACAGGATCTTGATGAGATTTGATAGATGTGTTCCTTTAAAGCTGATGGCGGATGACAACTACTTTTGGACGTATCCGACTACCGATGTGTCAGCTAGTAGCAGTTTTAGTTTTGTGTCTTCAAAGGTCCTTGGCGTATTTTCATCAAATTTGGCAAATAGGTATCTATTGGTGAGATAACACTGTCCTCCTCTTTCGGACGAACTCTAGTTTTTTTTTTCACCACCTACTATTGGCCATTTTCATGCGCCCACATATTTATATGTGGTCGCATATTGCCGTCATCTCTGTCTGGGTGTCCAGCATCCGCAGCTGTATCTCCTAAACTCCTCGCAGGATCTTGATGAAATTTGGCAGATGTGTTCCTATGAAGCTGACCATGAACGACGGCGATTTTCAGAGCTGTTCGAATACTGGTGTGCCCCCTAGTGGCAATTTTAATTTTTTACGCTTCTGTACCTTCAGAGGTCCTCAATGGATTTTCATAAAATTTGGAAGTAAGGCATCTATTAATGAGGTGATGGCATCCTCCCGTTTTCGGATGGATTCGAGGTACTTTACACCACCTAGTAGCATTTTTATGCGCCCACATATTTAATGTGGACGCATTATGCCGTCATCTCCGTCCGGGCAGGCGGCGTCCGTCCGGCGTCCACTGCTTTTATCTCCAAAACCCTTTGACATAGGTTCATGAAATTTGGCACATATGTTCCATTCATGAATGGGACGGCATGTGCGAACTTTCGGACGGATCCGACTACCAGTGTGCCCCCTAGTGGCAATTTTAGTTTTTTACGCTTACCTTTGTATCTTCAAAAGTCCTGAACGGATTTTCATGAAATTTAGTATGTAGGTACCTATTAGTGAGATGACGCTATCCTCCCGTTTTCAGATATATTCGACATAGTTTGCGCCACCTAGTGGCCATTTTTAGTGTTTTCGAGTCTGTTTTTGTGCGTCCACCACTCTATCAACCAAACCGCTCAAAGGATGATTGTGAAAATTGGCATGTATATGCTTACTATGTAGTGGACGGTTGACGATGATTTTCAGACAATTTCGACTACTGTGGCGCCTCCTAGTGGCAGTTTTGTTTTTTTGCGCCTATGGCTGTATCTCCTAAACCGTTTGCAGGATCTTTACGAAATTGTGTGAGTATATTTATATGATGTTAACAACGGAAGATGATGACTTTTGGACGGATCCGACTACTGGTGTGCCCCCTAGTGGCAATTATAGTTTTTTCCGCTTACCTTTGTATCTTCAAAAGTCCTGAACGAATTTTCATGAAATTTGGTATGTAGGCACCTATTAGTGCAATGACGCTATCCTCCTGTTTTCGGATGGATTCGACCTAGTTTGCGACACCCAGTGGCCATTTTTACTGTTTTTGAGCCTGTTTTTTGGCGTCCACACCTCTATCAACCAAACCGCTCTAAGTATGATTGTGAAAATTGGCATGTATGTTCTTACTATGAAGAGGACGGTTGACGCAGAATTTCCCATGACTTTGATTACTGTGGCGCCTCCTAGTCGCAGTTTTTTTTTGCGCCCATGGCTGTATCTCCCAAACAGTTTGCAGGATCTTTACTAAATTTAGCAAGTGTATTTATGTGATGTTGACAACGGACGATGATGACTTTAGGATGATTCTGACTACCGGTATGCCTCTAGTGGCAATTTTAGTATTTTACATTGACCTCTGTATTTTCATAGGTCTTCAGGTGTATACAGCACCGACCCTGTTTCAGATGGATGTGACCTGTGTTGCACCTCCTAGCAGCGATTGTTGCATATCTCATGCTTCCGGTTGCTCTTAATTGTTGATAGATGCAGACTAATATTTTTATTTTGTGTAAGTTATTGAAAGTTATCTATTTCTTTCACAAAAATACTAACTATTCTCTTAGTGGAGTGAAATTGGTGTTGAAAGGGTATCCCCTCTTCGAAAAGAATCTTATCAGAAGTGGCACTTTTAAGAAGTATTAAATCTCATGCACTTGTCCTATCTTAACTCTTAGGCAACGGCACCATTGATTTCCCTGAGTTTCTCACAATGATGGCCAGAAAAATGAAGGATACAGACAGTGAGGAAGAGATTCGAGAAGCATTCCGTGTGTTTGACAAAGACGGCAATGGATTCATTAGTGCTGCTGAACTCAGGCATGTCATGACCAACTTGGGAGAAAAATTAACAGATGAAGAAGTTGATGAGATGATTCGAGAGGCTGACATTGACGGTGATGGACAGGTTAATTATGAAGGTGAGTACCCTTAAATCTGGATTCTACTGTAGGTTACGTTAATGTCCTGTTAAGGATGTATCCTTCAAGGAGTTTGGTACTCTTCAAGTAAACACATCTCTAGCTTAAATTGAGTGATATTTTATCACAGACACTATAAGGTTTTTCTGGAAGTGGTAAGCAGAGTGAATAGGATGTTTTGTCACAAAAAAATAAATGGAGCAAAATTGGAATTTATAAATGCCAGGAAAAATCTATTTTGGCTATTAAAAATGACTTTTCTATTTGCTGACATTGGAAAGTTGTGATGTGGAAATCCTGCCTTTGTTTTCAGCTGGGTTATGGAATTAATAACTTACTGTTTTTATTGCAGAGTTTGTCACGATGATGACTTCAAAATGAAAGACAGCAATGAAAGACTTCTCTTGTTTTTGTGAAAAAGGACTAATTCCCCATCATGTTAATTATGAGACTTCCTTCATTTGTGCGTTTTCTACTCTTGGGTGTCTTGGGGCAGTTTGTTTGTAAATGTTTTGGAGAATACACAAAAAGGATTCCTCGCCTGGAGCATACATTGTTTATTTTATTTTTAATGGCTTTCTAGGTTTAGATGATGCCTGAACGCTGCTTATTTTACCGCTGCCTAATTTAGTCTTAATGTCGTTTTTATTGTTGCTGAAATGGCTTACCCTTTTTGCAGGTTTCCACCTTCATTTGCTTGTTTTACAGGTCATGCTTTTTTTCATACACGCATGCTACGCTGAGCTTGTTTTACTGGCACACGCTTATTTCCAACACAGACTGTTGCTTATTGATGTTGATATTCTTGAAATAATTTGAGTGAGCATGCGTGTCTGTGTCTGCGTGACTGTGTGTGCGTGTGGGCGTTTTTTCAGTCAAGTATGTCATCTTGAGTTAGACACGAACCAGTTTGGAGAGTTCTTGAAAAATCTGTGACATACATTTTTGACATGGAAATTTGTCTGGTGACCATCCTGATTGGTTTATAATTGTTTACAAGAAGTTCATACCTGTTCAGTATGAACCAAAAGCGTTTGGCCTTCGTTCCTCCTAAGGAGAAAAGTGCCTGCGCCTTCTTCTGAGAGTGGAACTTTTTTGGGCAAGGGAAAATTCTACCCCACCTGTTTCGTTAGCCGTCAAAGGCTTATTCTTCTAGTAGCCAAAACATAACATGTTGTGCTGTTGTTTCAAATTGTCGACTGCTTGAGTTACAAGGAGTTAAACCTTGAGGTGAATTTTTGGGTCTCGTGAGGAGAATTTCGCGTGATTTTTTGGTATTTTTCAGAGGGGAATGGGGCCGATATTCATCCCAAAATCAATGGATTGGGGTTCACATATCTGACATGTCATTTAGTTGACAAGAGATTTATCGCTGCATGTTCCCAAGGTCGTCTAACAACTACTTGCTTTGGCTGCTTCTGGGGCTGGTGTTAATTCTCATTACATTGCGACTATAGGCATAGCCTTGTCTTGTTTTACAGTGTTCTACCTGATCCATCCAGATGTTTTATGGGATACCATATTAGATTGATATTTTGACAAGTCTCATACAGCGCTATCTGAGAATACCTGTGTGTTTCAGTTCATGTTTTGGAGCGACCTCCCTGGTTTTGGTTGTTTAATACCACAAATTAAAACCTGTGTGCACCTAGCGATTTGATTGCAGTTCGTAGACCTGGCAATTGTAGGGACGTTGTGTAGCTGTTGACTAACTGACTTATTGCTGAAACTTAAGCCATGCCTCAGAAATAAATCGAGATGGTTGAAAGAGAATGTTAGGGGGAAGGGGGAGGGAGGGGGTGACACTTCGCTACTTATGTGTGTAGAGGCCAATGCATTCCAAATCGCACTTCATAACATGGACTGATGGTATCCATTGACCACTTCAGCACTATGATTCACGGCAGCTAACTTGGAAGTTTTCAAATTTGGCTTGTCCAGCTAAGCGCTGTGTGAGACTTCAAACCGTTTATTGCTCAATACATTGTTGTTGGAGATTCTGTTCTTGTAGATCGGCTTAGAGAATGATCGTGGTGTGATGAGTGTTCAAAGTAAATGTGTGTTCTCCTGCACTGATACCCGTACACAGGCTGTCCATGCCCTACTCGCTGTGAAATCTCACAAAAAGTCTNAATGTAGCATTCAACTGCAGATTGCTATGGAAATTTTAAAGACACTGTCGGCACTTTTCGTCGGCCATTTTCCTTGACTTTTGAAAGCTCTAAATTTTCGCTTTCCCCGAATAGAATTGGCAATAACTCGGTCATTTGTGAAGATAAGGACATGTTTTATACCTCAAAATGATCAGAAAACACTGCGTTTTCAGAAAAAAATAACAATTAAAAATGACAAATCCCGACTTAAGACTCATTTTGTGGTGGTGGGTCACATATTTGATTTCTGGTTACAACAATCGGGCTTATTTGGAAACCTGCGCCTCATTCTGGCACTTCACGTCATCAAAGGGTAGTAATCGTTAAAAAAATAAATAAATGAAAGAACACTAGAACCAATTGGTTTATACCCTGGTCCTTTGCACGCTAGTTCTATGGTCCTCTGCAAAAACTGGTTAGGTGAAGGGGCTGGACATAGAACCTGGGGTAGGTCTAACTCTATCCAAATTACTGTGGACAAAGTGGACCTGGTAGACAATGGAATGACCTTGAGAACCAACTATGCTTTTTGTCCTTGTCCTGCTTGTGGTTGTGAGGCCTGAGTGAATGTACAAGTGATTATTAGCTTGTCAGTTTGGACTTCACTTATGTATTAATGGTTCACCTGATGTCATACTTGCTGCTCCCCAGATGTAGGATGAACACAAAGTAAACAGGCTACTATAACCGATCAATTGTGACTGGTCGTGTATGAGTCGTCGTTGAGGTGCAGAAATGCTGTGATAATTCTTACAGCTCACAATGTCAACATGTCTCCCAATCATCACCCAGTGCAAATTTATAGTGACTACCAGCTCCTATTGCTTTGCCAGTTGTATATGTATGTGCTTAGTGTAGTTTGTTGGCTAGACTGACTTAGATACAGCATTAGTTGTTGTCTGTTGCAGAGTTTGTCAAGATGATGACGTCCAAGTAGATGTATGCAGGACAGACGTCAGTGAATGCTCTTCCCTCGTCCACCATTGTTGTCCGCCTTGGTGTGCTTTGTTGACGTTCGTGTACAGTTTATTCTATCATGTACCTTGATCGCCTAGCACACTTCAACTTTTGATACCAACCTCTGTTGTGCACGACTTCACATGCGGATTCGGTTCTTGAGATTTTTTATGTATATACATTGGCCATGACAAGAAAATTATAACATTTAACTTTGTTTGTATTTCCTTGCTCATTCCCAGTTTGCATGATTGAGTGACGTAGCACTCGTTGGCTGGAGCATTGCTTGAATAGAACCATCATTGCTTATTGAGAATGAGTTGGCTTGAAGCGCTGCTGCATCTTGCTATTTATTTGGCAGCTATCCTTGACCAAGCACTGCTACCCACTGGTCAGTTTTGGCTAATGGGACTGTTAAACTTGTTTGCAACTGAGTGAGCGGTTTTAAACACACAAACTGACATTCACAAGTGTACGGAAAGAAAAAGTGCCCAATTACCTGTTCAAGGGGGGGTGGCTTGTTCAGTTAATTTATAGACAGTTCACAAAACAATTTTGTCCATGGAACGGTGTTCTGCAAGTGATTTAACTGAAGAGAACAGATTCGTGTCTTAGGGTGTCATCTTAACGGGATCCTTGAATTATGACACATGACGCTAACCGAAACCAAATAGTGGTCCTGCAGACATACATCAAGGGTAATCTGAGTGGCCAAATGTGTAGAATCTTGCGTTTCATCCATCACAATGTTTTGCGGTTTTATTAGTCTGCTCGAGTGCATTGCCGGTGCAGAACAGACGACCATTACAGGGCGCTGCACTGGTGTAGAACTAATGGGTCGGCGAACGTGTAGGTAGGCTAGTTGCGGCCGTGAGGTTTTCATATACATGTGCACTGCACGAGAGCTACTCCATTTTGGACAATGATGTTAACAGCTCACTCGTCTGAGCGACAACCGCGCTGCGTTTCGGCGTTTTGGTTGCATTTAGGATTTTTGACATTAAAGTTTTTGTATCTACTTTGCCTTTGATTTTTTATTTTTACATTTTTGTGTGGGGTGAATAAACGAAATTGACTTAAAAATTTGCGAATGCCATTTGGGATACGAAAATCCTTTACCAATTCTCAGAACACTTGAATGGTAGCAGAGTGTGGAGAACATGGTGTATTGCGGGGATTGGTTTAAGAGACGTGCATACAAGTTAATTTCTTCACAAGGTCTGTAATCTATTGGTGAGTGTGGGGGGGGGGCTTGTGGGTCACATTATTCTATTCAAGTTTCCGATTCAGTGTTCGTGTCATCTTTCACACGTTATTTTGTCTCTGGTGCTGTTCCGTCGCGCAACTTCGTATTAGCGACTGCCTCATTTTTCTTAAAACAATCGTGGAAATCCACATTTGAGATTTGTATTTTCCGAATATATTCAGAGTCTAAGGAAACAGAGGGGTCGGGAGCCAAGTATTCTTGGCGTAACCTCATTTGTGTTGGTCAATTCTCTGTTTGCGACAGGGAGTGCATTGGCAAGCGCGTGGGATTAAATTCGAATTGGTTCTAGTTTCCCCAAAATATTTTCTTTCTTGCGGGCTTGTTAGCCTGTGCAAGACGCCCCATTGGCCGGGTTTCCAAAAAATAATTGTAGCTGCTTTGTTGTAAAAGAATCTGAGTCCAAAATTGTCCACAATTGAGCACCACTGTTACTGCTATTGACCTTTTACAAAATTTGGAATCCACACTGCCTACAAGAAGCTCGATTATTTTGAGTGAGGTTTCCGGAAGAGTAGCGTGGTGAAGTTACGTGTCTTACATGTATCATTACACTGAGTTCGGTTTCCTTGACATCTGTNAATTGGTTCTAGTTTCCCCAAAATATTTTCTTTCTTGCGGGCTTGTTAGCCTGTGCAAGACGCCCCATTGGCCGGGTTTCCAAAAAATAATTGTAGCTGCTTTGTTGTAAAAGAATCTGAGTCCAAAATTGTCCACAATTGAGCACCACTGTTACTGCTATTGACCTTTTACAAAATTTGGAATCCACACTGCCTACAAGAAGCTCGATTATTTTGAGTGAGGTTTCCGGAAGAGTAGCGTGGTGAAGTTACGTGTCTTACATGTATCATTACACTGAGTATATATTTATGGAAACTGAGTTGCAATACACTCGAAGACATCTCCTCAGTTTTTATTCCATAGAAATGTAACCAGCAGCCTTTGCCTGAACTCAAGATATGAACAAGACAAATTAGTTCACCACTGGTCCACCTTTAAATTAATTGACAAGAGTGGAATCTCGGGGCAACAAGTGTGCGAAATGGTGATCAAAAGAAATATAATGAAACCATCTCATCACATAAGTTTCTTGGCATCGTGTACAAGCATCGTATAAAATGCACCTATGACTGCACCACTAACAGTGTTTCTAGCTTGTGGTGTTCGTTTAAGTATCGTTAATTATAAGATATAAATAACACTAGGGGGCGCAGCATACATCTCATCCATCTTAAACAAGGCAATCGCTGCCGTTCGGTTTCCTTGACATCTGTTTGCCAAATTTCATGCATGAAGAAATTTGGTAGATGTATAACCATATGAAAATCCTAAATTGCCACCAAAGGATGCCACAGTAATCTGACACGTCCAGAAATTAATTCTGAGCATACTCTCCTCACTGTGAGTTGGAACGCATACATGTAGGCTACATATACACCAAATCTTACAAATGTCCATTAAAGAAGTTGGTATATATTACGGCACAGGCAAAAGAAGCCACTCGGGAAGCTAAAGAGCCTTGATCATCTCAATAGGAACTCATGGCTTTGGATGACAGAGAGGCAGGTGACAAAAATAATGAAAAGGACCTCAGTCTGTAGTGGGTGTAGAACATGTTGAATCCATTCGAAAATAGGAGTTTGTCGGTGTCTCCGTTAACAGAAAACTATTTGTCATGTACATGCATCATGAAAATGCATCATGGAGCTTGGTCGATATAGAAGGATACATTAAGAAAGCTACATGTAAATTGCTATATGGCAGGCACCACAGAAGATAGACCAGTTAACAATCAACATCAATCTTCTTCATGCAAACAACAACATACCTGTAAAGTTTTGAAATGATCCTTTCAGCGGTGTTGCAGATGGAACACTACTAGGGGGGCATATTACTTAGACTTCATAGGAAAAAGAAAAAGTGTAATCGCCATAAGTATTCTGTGTGTCAAATTTTATGAAAATCCAGTACAGTATCAGACAAAAGTAATCAGACATTATATCGCTTTACCTGTCATGGCGACTAATCCTAAGGGTAACAACTACAAAGGGGAAGGAATTCTAAATAGGGAACGGCTTAGTCACAATTTATTCCTCTTTATTCTCGGTTACGAGGAAAGACTATTTTGACGAGGAATTCAGCTTTCGCATGATTTTTGGACCGCTTTAACTTGCTCCGTATATAGGCCTACATACAGTGTACAACCTGTATGTACAAATTACCCGGCAACGAGTTAAAGAGACATCAATCCTGTCCGAAAAATTGATTTTACAGAAATTAGCAGGATCGCGAAATCTAACTATCTTAACAGCCGAACGCTGGGCCGCTGAATGATGTTCCATGTCTTGATGTCAATTGAGTATTTTAAGCGTAATGGTAAAGTCACCTAGTATCATGATATCAACAAACGTTTTGCCAGGCAACGACAAAATTGGCGATTTGGTATAAAATCACAAAAACACAATGGATTTGTTAGCTCTGGCCAAAGCTCGTAAATGCAAAAAGTTTATCCAGTAGCCTACAATAATAATCTCAAAAAGCATTTCAGCCGTAAATTAAACCAAAAAATATCCCTTTAGGCCAAGTTCATTCTCGATTACACACAGGTCAAATAGGACTCAGAGCACCATAAATTACTAGACATGTCATTGATCGAGTGGGCTTTAACTTAGACACTGACGAGTGCGGCCATTTCCACACAGTCTTGATGGCGTGTTAATCATGGTATATGGAATTGCGTATAAGTGCAACGCCGTGTCGGACACCCCCCAACCCATGCAAATACCTCCTCCCAAAAGAGCACTCTTCCTCACAAAAAATAACTCCGCCTCCCAAGAAAGCAGCCCCCTTAAGATCTTAAGAAGTGCACTCTCTCTGCGTCTCCCCCACACACGCACAGGCTAACACAGTTCTGAACTGCCATACTGCCTCTCAGTCGCGTTCAACGCTAAAAGTGCACGCGATGGTGGTACATAATATAGGCCTAAAGCGATTCAGTGGCTGATCCCAGATAGTGTCACATTAGGAATTTATGTGGTTAAGATGGTGTAGAGGCATAGCTTAAACCAGAAAACACACTTGACACAAACCTCATGTCAAGTCAGTAGCAAAGTGACATTCGCCACTCTCACACATACATCCCATCACTATGGCAATACCGTCTGCCATCATCTCGGATTTATTTATCAAGGTTTTCAAAGCAAAAAATATTATGTAAGGGTGATTTCCTAGTTTCTTATTTTTCCATGTTTTGACGGCATCAATAATGATTTAAAGTCCTTTTCTCACGAGTTGTTAACCCTTATTACATGGTTAGAGGACATTATAAGGATCCAAGAAGTACCTGCCCCATAACTAATACACGATCCGTACTCGAAAAAAATTTAAATGAACGCGCCACTCACGATTCGCACCCGAAGAAACACCGCCATTTTGAACTTGCCGCGACCCCGGAAGTACAATTCATTCAGGAACCCAGGCCGAGAAAACGCCGTCAGTGCGACTGGAGCAGTGCCTGTACTGTTACCAGCCAGCAACGGGGATAAAATAATCGACAGCTCGCCTTAAGTTTAATAAAATTAAACTACGGACAATTTTATCGAATTTGCTGAAGAAATGTGGCGAATAAATTTTGACAGAAATTATTTTGCCAGACTCGGGACCGCAGCCTATCGGACCCGGTGCGGATCGGATCGAGACCAGACACTGGCGAACGGTAAATGCATGCGGTTGCAAGCTGTTTTGTCGAAGTAAAATGGTCAAATCATAAATGCTGCATATATTCAAGGGTAGTTTCAGACACTTGCATGAAATTACGGGCTGGTTAGTCCTGTGTCACACTGCCGCGGCAGACCTTAGTTAGCCTCAGTCACCAGCTACCAGTGAAGGCTATCGTCAAAATACAGCTTGTTAGTACTGAGGCCTATACAGCTTTGCGCCAAGGCTACCCTTAGGCCTAACTGGTCGCTGGCCACAGCGCTCACTCAAACGAGGTTTACTTAGAACTTGGGTACTTCTGGCGAACTGTGCAAAGTTGTTGGCTTTCAATAGAGATTTACCCAGACTTTGTATGAGCGCATCAACCTAAAAGAATGGAGGGGGGGCTGGAATTTTTGGGAATGTCTATCTTTTACTATAAGATTCAGTGGGTATGTTCAGAGCTATGAATTGCACTGAGACTCCTAAATTTTGGTACTTCCTGTCTTCTAGTGGAATATTGTCTCATTTTCTACTTTTTTTCGGAATTCGTGCTTCTGTGACTGAGGCAGGGGGCTCGTTCGACCACATAAGTATGACAAGTCCTATACAACATGTTATCATTTTTTATTCATTAACCCAAAATGATTAAAACTTTTAACATAATAAGTAACTTAAAATGCACAATACTTTACAACATTTAGCATTACAAACACTATTCAACAGCAACAGTTTCAATGATATGAAAGTGGACATACATGTAACTATTACCATGGTGACGGAATAGTGTTTCCTTACACCAGAATTTGACAAGCGTCATTTAAAAAATATGAAGTTGCAAGGAACAAGAATTAGAGGCTTGAAGCTTCACAATCCAACATAGCTTATTTCTCAAATTAAGATTATTCATATTGTTGACTTGATAACCTGAATTAAGAAGAAATAAGTTACAAAACATGACTTGAAAGCAATTGAGACTTAAAACTTAGAAAAATTTGAATCATCTTGTGACACCAAATCAAGTCTTGAACAGCAGTTGACAGTCAAACATTTCAACTATTTTTTTAGCTTAGTGTAAGATCACCTGAATGGGAAATTTACAGTAAAATAATTCGAATACATCTTATATCTTATATCTTTGCACAAAAAACACGAAAATTGAACAAAGTTTCTTTTTGTAGCAACGTTTGTCAAAATGTATCAACGTTAAATCTTCACAAATTACAAAGTAGCCGATTGAACATGCCTTTCAGTTCAGCAAAAGTCGCCATGTTGTCGGTGCCGCCAGAAACGAGACAAGTCCAACGGTAATGGGGCTATTCGGAGAATTCTCCTCGCGGTGTCGCTGCTGTACTAGTGGTGATTGAATTGCGCATGCGTAGCCGTCTGCATGTAAACAACATTACTGCTAAAAGATGGAATTTTTATCAAAATACGTCGTCGCGCTAAGCTTTATTACTGCTAATTTCCCTGGTGCAAGTCTTCGACAGGTGGCCACAAATTCCCAAAAAGACCTAAGGTTACTATATTCGTGGACAATTGCGGTCAACGGGGTCAACTAACTGACAAAAAGTGTGTGGATGCTGAAGCCCCGTGTGTGCTCTATGACTATGCAGTTCCATTCGGAGACTACACAACATTACTTGGTAAGTTTTTAGCAATTTGTTTCTATCAACATCGTTCGGTGATGTTATCCCCACCAGTTACCCCACTGAATAAAAGTTTTATTGAGTGGAACTAAGTGTTTCTTTTCGGAAACTCACCCGATGCCGGGTAGGCTAGCAGCACATATTCATGTTGTCCTGGGTGGGGTGCTCCCAAAATAAGAGGTGTATGGTACGTGATGCACAGAAGTCAAGAGTGACTTTATCACAGCAGTTTCTCTTCAAAACTATGCTGTTTCCAATAAAATTCTCTAGATGAGTGAGTTTCCTTATTTTATCGTGGACCCCACCCCCAGGACCACCAGCTCAGTTATCAATTAACATGAATAAGCCTTAATTCAGTAAATGTCGTAACATTGCATTGGAAAAAA
>NMRA01000378.1:0-111054 GCA_002633005.1 Phoronis australis | reverse complement strand
GGTAACTTAGTACTGCGATTCACATTTCTCCAGGGCCACTGACTTGCACATTGTGCCATGCAGCACTGCTGGTGTGTGGAAGTGCTGTGGGAAGAGAACAGAGTAACAAAGCTTGTCTATGATACAGCTTGAAGTGGCCTTAAAATGTCACTGAACCTGGAACAAATATTGAAATATGAATAATTAAGTACTCCAGATTGGATCAAAAATATTATCCCTGTTTTTCAAAAATACATGGTGATTGGTCTACAGTTTCACATACAAGTAAATAGTTACTATTTTCAGAAACCAAGGGTGTATATAATGAGTATTGCATAAAACTGTCTTTATTTTTTATCCCTAGCCATAACAATTATTTAAACGCATCACTTGTCTGTAAAATATACAAGTTTTTTGAGACAACTTCAAACCTTTCAAGCCTTTTTAATTTTGATACTTTCAGCAATTTTTAACTCAGATTACAGGTTCATGGGTCTGTCAAGCATACTTCTAGCCTAAGGTTGAGGGAACCGTTTTCTTTCTAATAGAAGATATGAAGACTTGGGTCATTTAAAAATGATGGATAATCTTTCTGTTGTTTAAGAGTTATTACAAATCGTAAGGCACCATCAAAAATGCAATTTTCACAAAAACGGCAGTCATTTGAATGTACATGTATAACGACTTGCAACATTTCAAGGCATGAGTTAAGACTATTCAGTCACTGTAAATTCGGAAAATGTAATATATTCTTGTGGTTTTACAATTGATACAAGTACCAAAACAGTTTCATGAAATCAACTAGGAGGGACTTCGTGAAGGTTAAGAATTACCTCACCATGCTCTTTTCCCCAAACATGTATTACCTGTTATTTCCACACATTCAGTTGTACCAAATATTACAACCCACCACTTGCCAATCCACCCTCGGGACCTGAATAAGTAATTTAACAAAGTGACTTTAAAAATAGCTGTTCCTTTTCAAAGGCTTTGTTCGTTGTCTCCAATATTGAAAGTAGGCTTTGACAACAGATCTGCACTGGATGGGAAGATCTTGTTGGTTAGCTGCAGTCAAATGCTAAAAACCAATATTTGTCCATTCAGGGACGGTGCAGAAGCGATGCATATCTCCTCTGCACGGTACAAGCCTTCAAACCTAAAAAGCCAAAGGTTACGTGAAAACTGACGTGATAGATTTCCATTTCAACGTGTAATAGATTTCCAGAAGACATATGATAGGGAGTAAACAAATAGTCTAATGCAATGGATATTTATCACTCACGTACCCTTTGCCATTGGGATTGGATTGTAACCTTAACTCAAATTTAACCTGTATCGAGTTGACAGCATAAATATGCAGCATTGATTGATGTAACTGCCACTGATAAACTTATAGAAATCATTCCAAGCAATAATAATGCTTTGATGTACGAAAAGATCCCGATTGCTACGTCCAGTATCGTATCACATATCGCAACATACAAAGATTAACCAGACTCTGGCTGGCGACTGACTGCCGCGAAGTCGACATCGGCGAGTGCCTCAGTGAACAGGCATCGGTAGAATAATCATGGAATAATCGTTAAAATGATCACAAACCTTACCTTTGTATGAGGTCGTGCTTACTTCCCTCATAGAAGCACCCTTTTTACGCAATCTCAGATTCAATTGGCACGGCTGCAAGCCATTTCACCATGTATTTAAAGGGCTCGCGAAATCGAGGCTGTTAATCTATCACCACTAGTACACGCACGCCCTCTAGTTGTTGCAGATTTTCCGAATAGCCCCATTGTGAGCTCATTTATCACTTAATGAGTAACAACTGCGAGGCTGAAATTGGGTGAACACTGTTAAATCGTGCAGAATAGTAAGTAAAGATATGTCTAACTAAATTTCACCGTAATTTGTTGGCGAAAACAATTTACACAAAGTTTTAAACTCGTAACTTATCCCGCTGTCCTCCAATATGGCCGACGCGATCTAAACAAAGTGACCCAAATTTCGCCACAAACTTGCAATAACTTTACACTGCTTGCCCCGGTTTTGATACTTTTTCGATTTTTACTGAGTAGAATGCACTACCTTTCCGATGATAGCAAAGTACTTTTTCAAAACGAGAAAAAAAAACGAAAAAAATAGGTTCGACCCATATTGGTTCCTAGGTTCGACCCGCCTACGTAAGGAACTAAACACCAATGCTATTTTAACCTACTAAGTACGCGTAACATTCCAAAAAACATCAACGACCACTAACAATACACTACATATGCAAACGAATCACGAGATGTTACTAACAAAACAAAATGAAGACTTTTCGAGCAAGCGATAGCACATTCAGTTACAAGGGGAAAATGGCGGCTTTCAGGACAAGTTCCTGAACTGATGAGCCGGAAATGTGGGTACGGAAATAACGGATGACAACCGGTAATCATACGCTCAGAGAGAAGAGTCAAATACTGTTCAAAAATCGCTTTTGGCAAGAAAGGCGAAAGAATATAAAGAAAGGGTTTCGAAAATAAGATTTTATGTAGTTAGTATTTTCGGATACTGGAACCGTATGGGCAGTTTGAGAGTAGGACTTTAATTAAACCTGGCAGTTCCCGGTGTCTATCTTTTTACCCTAAATCAAATCAGAAGAAAGCTTTGACATTTTCTATTTCAATGTTTGTTATCGAGCATAATCGGCGATAAAAGCAACGTCTGAAAGGAGCGGCAGCGCATAATCGACCCTCTACATTCCGCAGCCATGCAACCTAAAGCTCCTTCGTGGAATTAAATCCATTCGATAAACGGCAGTTTTATTGTATGTTTACTCAAATCATGGAAATGACACACTTCTGGATTCCAGCGAATGTCAACTACTTTCAGTTGTTCAAAAAAGTGCCTTCAGTTTTGTCTCCTCTGACACTTGATGCATGGTGGATATTTTTACCGCTACTTATTTGTAAGCCGTTTTGTAGTACTTCCTAATTTCTATATATCTTTCCTCTCGAAGTACCTGTTTAATATTTGAAAATGTTTATTTTTCATTTGCACAAACAAATGTGGCATTTTAGTCGTAAATGCTTGTTGGTAAAAAGTAAAGGATCAACAAATGCATTTTTTATTTTGTATGCGAGCCACATCATTGATGCATACACAACGCTAAGTGAATATAAAACGTGATCGCTAGGGGAGCAATTATTTGATTTTTCATTTGGTCGTGGTTTGCTGTTACGCGTTCCCTTGGCCTTCGTTTTTCCAGCTCTCAGGCCAATTACTGATTTTCGAAGTAGACGCGCCATATTAAAATTCGCTATTCCGCCTGACGTTGATCAAGTCTCTGGTGGACAGGCGTTCAACGCCACCTATGGATCACATGTAATACGCCGACGGGAGGTATGAACCTACTGCTATGAACGTGGTTTTAAAAAAGCATGGAACAAATGCTGAAACTACCATCTTGCAGCGCCTACTGCAGATTTTGCTCAGTTTCCCTCTGAGGGAATCTCCACGAACAATCACAAAATCCACGATATGATTTTTAATATACGCCGAGGAAAAAATCTGTGTTCACCACAAAGTTTCTAATCTTCCTCCCACTCATGACAAATACCTGCATGCGCTCACAGTCCTTCGACAAATCAGAGCTACTGACAAGGCAGCTTACCATGTGGAGGCCGACAGCACAGAATGTGGCAAAACAGTGAAGCAAGCGATTTCCCAAAAAGAATTCCAAGTACATTTAAGAATATATTTGAATGGGCCTACTGCGATAACCTCATGACTAATTTTAAATAGTTACATGTAGATTTTACGGCAATTGCTTCTTAATCGGACTGGCACCTGCTTCAGGTCGCCATATGATTGTTTTGTTTACATTATAGGTCAATGGTCAGTTGTTCCTGACGAGGGAAATGTGTCATGTCTATGTGTTGCTATACCAAATAAGGAGACGGGCTTTACCTTATGGGAGAAAGATAGACGCAGCGACGAGCAGTTGACATATAATTTTTTGAAATTTGAAACTAAGAGAAAATACTTTGACATCATCATAAATTCATTTTACGAACCAACAGCAAAACTACTTGGTGAACAGGTTCACTTCTGTTTCACTGGTGGAGAACCACTTTCAATGTGCTATGAATTGCAGTCTGCCGTTCGCGTTACAGGCCTGATTCATCGGCGGCACACCACAGCGGGCTGGGCTCGAGCTATAGCAACCCATATTTCAGTGTTGCGCCGCCCATGTTTTTGTCATCTTTCCTGATATAATAATGCAGACACATTTTTACCGATACATGTATGTAAGATAAAGGGCCCACTAACGGCTTACGGGAAAAGACAAACCTCTTGAAATATCCATGTCCCACCGCGATGAAGAATACGCGTCTGCACTAGTCGGTGGCTGTGAATGATAAAGCGGGAGAATTTCGAAACCAGCCGATATCAAAAAGCTAAACTATACGAATGAACTTAGTCAAAGAAAGATAGCTGATTGTGGAATTTACTCCTGTGTTGTATTCGTGTAAATTGTTGAACCACTATGTGAAGCAGCGAATTTCTGTCACGAACCGCCAAACCTGAGTCGAGTGTCAGGGAGAAGTCGTTTTCTTGCTCCAGTTGAGAGCGCTAATGTGAAGATTCTTATATTATCTGTGACACGATTCAGTTACTAAAACCATTTATCAACCAGTACCAGAGAACCGAATCATGAAGCCTCTGTTTTGGCTATTTCCATAGTATTTCTTCAAAATTTGTTCGATAATTGTTCTACACTGTAATCTTTAATAAGATCCTATCTAGTCTGACTGGGCTGTGCTGTTAAAAATAAAAGTTAAGTTACAACATATTTGAACATAAACCAATAGCAGTTCTGAAATCCTCGTTAAATGGCGATCGTGTTTAGTTTTTGAATCGCCAAAATCGCCCAACTGCAACCGAAGTTACGATATTCTATTCTTTCTGAATGTATCAATTCACTCTGGGTTTGATTGTATTCACACGCGGTCTGCTATACAGTAAGCCTGCTGTCATAACAGACTGTCTTCAGCAGTTAACAAAGAAGCTACATGTTGTCACTCGCTCAGAACCCCCTTCGTCTGGTAAAGTCACTGAACGGGAAAACGCTGTCATGGTCCTAAGTTCTGAAGTGTGAAATTTCACCTTTGGTTGAAGGCCCAGCTTCAGAAATCTCAGTCACGTGAAACCGCGGTCGTGCTGAACGCGCGTGAAAATTTAATCTATCAAACAAAACTCATTAAAAGTTCCAGAAACAATCAGAACCAAATTCCAAATCTTTGCACGGACTTCAACTGTATTTTCATACTCCACGGGACGTTTGCTTACGACCTTGAGTTCAAAATTGACCTATCGCGAGCACCGCCACTATGCGAAAAGTCACGTGATACCCGACATTCGAACGAGATGTCAGAGGCAAATACACTGGCGCCATAGATATTAGTAAAGAGATTCGCGACTCCGTGAAGTCTCGCGGCCTAACGCAAAAGTACGTGAGCAGGATTCAAAACTTCCGGTCTCATGGCTAAGCGTAGTGACGAAGGTGAAATTTGTTTTTTATTTCACGCACGTCAAGCAAATTTTTGAGTTTGAAATTAATTTGTTGTGTTTAATGCAAACTAAATCGCGAACCATTCAAGCCGGATTATTGGTACGAAACGTGTCGGAATTAACTTGACAAGTTGTTGATCGTCCCGCTTGCTGGCACAGTTCAACACAGGAATCGAGGAGTTTGTTTGGCCCAAAGAAAAGGTTGAGCTAAATGGATAATTCTTTTCACCAGTTGAATTCTCAGTCATTTACGATGAAATTTAGTTTGAATTTTGTGATTTTGTATGAACTTTGGATCCACCTAAATGCAGTTTCTCATTCGACACTATGTTTACAATACATAAGCCATGGTTTATCAATATATCCAAAATTCAGCAAGAGCGAAATTTTGCCATTTTTCATGATTTTCAGAAGCTCATATATATTAGCATGATGAAAAGTGGTGGAAAATGAAAAATATGCCATCGAAATATTTAAAGTTCCTTCTTTATATTGATATCCGTTTCAAAAAATGGGGTAATTCATGAATATTTTTAAAAATCGAAGTACTGCAGCACTTGAGAAGGGGATAAATGGATAAATTTTCAGTTTGCTAAATGGCCGTTACTGAACTGATTTTAATGATATGTATATCCAGGGGCGGATCCAGGATTTTGTATTAGGAGGTCCAGAGCAGAGCTGTATTAGCCAGGATTTTGTCATTCAGACATTGGCACTCCCGATCTGCCAAATCGTGGAATCTGGGGGAATTTTAGGAGGGGTGTAGCCCTCTTGGCCCCCCTCTAAATCCGCTATTGATGTTAAACTACTAAAAACATCTACACTTTTATTTGTTTTTTTTTTGATAAAAGTATGGGAAAATGTAGTTTTTTTAATTTAATGCCTTTTCAATTTCTAACCTGGAAAAATCCTGCAAGTATACTCTTCCAAAAAGGTAAATTCAGTCAGTTTCAAGAACTATGCAGACCACCTTTACAGGGTTAAAACTGAATTCAAATTTGTTTGGTCAAATGGATTAAACAGAATCAGTCAAAACTTCCCTAAATTACATAGTGACCCAAGTTGGTGAAATATTTTCATTATAACAGTACAGAATATTATTAAAATTCAATTTAACTTAAGTTTTGGGGATAGATTCAGTCTATTTTCTTCAAAAATAATTTTGTTACATGTTTTCTACCTTGTGGTGCTGTGATCAGTCTCATTTTTAAAAAAATATATTTTGCATTAAAATAATTGTTTATTCAAGGCTGCAGTACATCAAAACCGTTAAGAATACGAGTATGCTCTTTTTGGATTGTCAATAACACAACGCCTCTCAATTCTTATATTATTTGACAGGAATAAAATTGATTTAAATTTCATTGAAATTTTATTGTCCAATTTAATTTTGTTTAATTAAAAATGCACATGACCATTTTTATGCGTAACTTAAGATTGTGAAAACATTGATCTCACTTGGGGAAAAATGAATAATTCGAATAACCTCAAAGATTTTTTAATAAATGACAAAATAATATGAAAAAACTAGGTTTCTGGTTTTTGCTATTTTTGAAAACATTTGTTACACCAATTTCATTTTTAGAATTGTTTTGAAATATTTTGGAACAAAAAAAAATATTTTCGCCGAACCATGGTAATTCTTTAAGTGTTTTGTCGTTTTAAAAGTGGTTTGGTGACGATATGTTGTTAACCTACATGTTAAGGACTCTATCTTGTTTTAGCAACACAGTAAGCTATGGATTCCCAAACATAGTCGTCTAAACTTGATATTTTTGTGGCCTGAAATTTTTGGGTGCTATTTCCTGAAAAAAGGCTATTTTTGAGGCTGAAAAAATTTAAGAAACTCGAAAATATATTTCAAAAATATATATAAATGGCTAAAGCTACCATTTTAGACTATTGAAGTGTTTCTGATGAAATTTGTATTTTACTTTGCTCTGACAGCTCTATTTTGTAAAACATAGGGTGTTTTTGTATTCGTTCTCAGAAATGTATGCAACACTTTATGTAATGTTGTTATGTTTTTTTCCTCTTTGTTATTGTAAAAATCCCATTGCATATTCGTGTTGTCATTTTTCACTTACCAATTGTAAAGTAAGGTAGGGGAATCCCAGACCCCTGTTACTTACTCATTGGAACTGGGAAAATAAAAAAAATGAAAAATGTCTATTTTGTGTGTTCTGTGCTATCTGATAACCACTAAAAATAAGGCTGACAGAACACCTTTCATAACCCGAATCTTTACCTCTCATGTTCTCTATTTCAAATTTTGTATTTTGTTTCAGTTGGTGGTTTCATTTCATGTTATACATGTAACTTTTTTCTTCTGCAGGCAAAAATATAACAATTTAAACTGAATTCCCTTCACTGTGTATAAAGTACAAAAACTTAATTTATAAAAATATACTATACAAGTTTCCTTTCGAACATTGAATATCTGTTCGGGTCGCAAAACCCTAAAGAAAATTACAGTGCCAACTGGTCCTTCCAAATTTTGACGCTTTCAATTCAATCGCTGGTTATCTCCACTACTCAATAGTGGCACTGATTCTGTTGTGGCAATTAAACATTCACGCTCAATGCGATATTGAAAATATTGAGAGTCCTTTTCGATTACATTCACGAAGCCCATTTTGAATGAGCAGCAAACAGGGTCATGCTGCACTTGTTAGCTCGACATTCTTGTTACCCCCTCCATTTGTCAGTCCTTGCAGTATTTCACACCTGCTGTGTACCATTGCATATTTGATTAGCTTTTACTTTGTGGTGGTATTACTGAGTCATTTTATTTCCACTTGATGAAACAAGTATTTTCGAAATATAGTTTGTCGTCTCTTGGTCAGTTTCTTTACCAATGTTCTGACGAGAACGGAATGGAATAAAGATTGTTAACAGCAACAAGTGTCATGTATCGAACCAATTTTGCATAATCGTAGCTATGTTTAGAAGTTGCCTTACAATGTACTTTTCGCCTATGATAGTAGTGACAGCAAGGTTTTGACACACAAGTTTTTGACACTCAAGTTTTGCAAATGGAACAAAGTGTGTGTGAATTACAAATATTTATTGTGTAACATTGTTACAAATTCATTTTTGTTGGTTAATACTTGTGCCCATGATTATGAGCCGATTTGTACGGTACTCAATTTAAACAAACATCAATACTAATTGCAACAAAAAAATCAGCTGATGCGACTGCGTAAGTGTAAATGATAAACACGGGAAAATCAGCTGAAGACGTTTCTGACGTTAATAACTCATAACATGTCTGAATTATCTTGTGAATGTTTTAAATGACATGACAGAGAACAGTATACGCATTTTATTTTTACAAGTCTTAAACACTCCAAAAATCGAGCAATTCGACTAATTACTTTACCAAATCTTGAAACGAGGGAACGACAGCTTCATAAAACCGGAAGTTTTCTATCTAGTCTCCTGCACTGACCCTCGAGGTTGGTTGGGGTCTGCTACAGCGCACTTTTCCATACGCATTCTTGGAATAGCATTGGCTGTTCCGATTTCAAGAAACAAGGCATTCTATTGGTCAGTTGAATAATAAGTCAAACTAGTTCACCAACATGGCGACTTCCAGCAAAGTAATGTCGATGGATTTACAGCTGTTTAAATCTCTCTGTTTTCGTCAAACTCCCGCATTTCAAAGCTAACGAGTCAAGGAATACATCAGCAGTAACGTATACGAAACATTTAATGATAATTATTATCTTGTATACTATGTTGTATTCTGAAGTGATGTGATTTTTCTACGAAATAAGTTGTGTAAGACCAAGAGATAACCATTAGCATTAGCTGATTAGCAGGCCATCCACAACAAGTCATTTTAGGGCCAGGCACACTATAGCACTGAATAGCGGGAAAGGAGTAGCTGAGTGCGTCATGGCCACGGGGCATTGCCTCGATCTTTTCAGAGCACACCCTCTCGTATGTTAGGCAATGACCATCGCCTCTGTTGGCCCGACCAGAGGCGATGCAACTCCTAATAGGCGCTCCAAACGCCGGAAGCTTTTCGGCAAATTATGCCTCGCTCCGATTAAAACATCGAAGTCAGGTTGTCCACGTGTTTAATTCCTTCCAACTCGAACAAATACTCCCGTTATCAAACTTTTTCTTCGAGCAGTCCCAAAATTGTGAACTCAACATTTTCACTCGGCGCACGCCAAGAGATATGATGTACTCATTCTTTTAACCAGGCCGAAGGTTAGAAGTTGCGGTCCTACAGGCGAACTTTGAAAGCTGAAGTTCTCGCCCTTTGCGTACGTGCTGCCGGGAACCAGCCGTGCATTTGCCGTGTTGTTAAACATTAACATGTCAAATATGTGCACAAAGACTATTAAATGTCATATCAACAGCATTTATTTTTATCAAATACAAACAATAATTCATTGAAATACAATCAGTTTCAAGTAACACCAATTAAAGACAAGTAGTGGTGGCATTTTGGAAATGAACATTTGACTGACAAGACCGCAATTGCTCACCTTTGCCCTATTTAAAGATTGAGGTCAATAAGGTCATGAAGTCACATCACTTAGCGAGCGCGGTAAAAATTGGAGCGTGTGCATTATAAAAATGGTGAGTTCACGATTTTGGGAACTGAATGAGTGACTGCTCGAAAAAAAGTTCGATAACCGGAGTATTTGTTCGAGTTGGAAGGAATTAAACCCACCTCCAACCTCCTAAGGTGTCCCTCCATACGCAAAAGGTATTTATAACAACGTGACTTTCATGCTTTACCCAGTGTGAGGCATAATTCGCCGAAAAGCTTCCGGCATATGGAGCGAATATAGGAGCTGCATCGCCTCTGGTCATTGCCTACTCGTATGTTAACATGTTCATGTATGTTATGTAAGCTCCCGTGATTACCGTGAAGGTTGAATTGGGTCAGATAAGGATATATGCTGAAATACTGCTATTTATGACATTGTCATTGTAATGTATAATACACTGGCACACTTGTCACTACACACAGAAGTTAGGAGCATAAAAATAGAGTCAATGGTCCTAAACACACAAACAATAACCAGTCTAGCAATAGTTTTATTATGACTGACATCGCTTGTAGTGGTGGCATTCAGCAGTGCCATTCAGCAGTGCCTCTGACTGCCATCCTACAGTCGTACAGAGTATTCAGTTATTTCGGAGGGTGTTTGTTGCTGTGAAATTAAGATTATACACACTCTTTTGTATAGTCAGCAAGATAAAACCTCACCCTTTTTTGAATGGGGCTATTCGGAGAATTCTCCTCGCGGTGTCGCTGCTGTACTAGTGGTGATTGAATTGCGCATGCGTGGCTGTCTGCATGTGAACAACTGGTAAAAGATGGAATTTTTATCAAAATACGTCGTCGCGCTAAGCCTTATTACTGCTAATTTCCCTGGTGCAAGTCTTCGACAGGTGGCCACAAATTCCCAAAAGACCTAAGGTTACTATATTCGTGGACAATTGCGGTCAACAGGGTCAACTAACTGACAAAAAGTGTGTGGATGCTGAAGCCCCGTGTGTGCTCTATGTCTATGACTATGCAGTTCCATTCGGAGACTACACAACATTACTTGGTAAGTTTTTAGCAATCAGTTTCTATCAACATCGTTCGGTGATGTTATCCCCACCAGTTACCCCACTGAATAACAGTTTTATTGAGTGGAACTAAGTGTTTCTTTTTGGAAACTCACCCGATGCCGGGTAGGCTAGCAGCACATATTCATATTGTCCTGGGTGGGAGTGCTCCCAAAATAAGAGGTGTATGGTACGTGATGCACAGAAGTCAAGAGTGACTTTTTCACAGCAGTTTCTCTTCAAAACTATGCTGTTTCCAATAAAATTCTCTAGATGAGTGAGTTTCCTTATTTTATCGTGGACCCCACCCCCAGGACCACCAGCTCAGTTATCGAATTAACATGAATAAGCCTTAATTCAGTAAATGTCGTAACATTGCATTGGAAAAAAATTGACACCTAGAATGAATTTTACTTGTTGAGATCAGAAGCACATTTTAAGTGTCATGAAAAATACACATTGTTAAATCACTTTTAGCCTGTTTCACATATTTTAATTCAGATATTAAATAAGACTTGGGTACAAAGGTTATTAGTTTCTACACATAAACATGAAGATGAAATGTCAAGTATGTTCTGCCTTACAAAAGTAGTTTTGTCTTGTCTTTTCTTTTACAATTTGCTAATATTTCTATTCTGTTACAGGCAAGAAAAAACAACTGAAACCAACCGCCTGACCATCTATTTCACCGTTGGACAAAGTGAAAAGCAATCCTTCAGCAATAACCTGAGAGAATTGAACGTAATTCAGAAATTCAGCACCTGATATGCCTGATTATGGACTCCCTCGCAATGTTGTTTCTTTCTGTGCTTTTTCAGTTTGCCATTTGTTTTTAAATACACTGATAATTGTTTATTCTCGAATCTTGTGCATAGCAGATTCTTATCCAGCTAGCTACAATTGAAAACATACAATGAGACAATCGATGCAGTCACTGAATGTCATTTCCCCATAATCTGTACCAAATTGAAAAGTTTTTACCAATAGTATAAAGCCTTTCTTCTGAAAGGAAAATTTAATGTCACTCAGCTTTTGGCTTTCATTTCACTGGGTTCTAGTTTCAATGGCCTATAGAAGCGCTTGTAAAAAAGGTCCAGTTTCAACACGTGGCTTTCTTTCATGTAACCTCATTCAGCCTCAATAACATCCACAATTAGACCCTTGAAGGTAAACACAGCAGCATATCACTTGAATCGTTTTGAGCCCAAAATCAGACTCTGAGCTAGACCAGAGTGTTACTAGGTCTTCTTTAGCTTCAGTCCCTCATGTTTCTTCCAGGAAAGGAAATAAGCTATTGTCCACACATGACTCATTGCCTATGAAAGGGCATCCTCACCAACAAGGCTTATTTGTGTAGCAGTCAGATATAGTTCGTCTGGATACACAGACACTCCACTGGCACATTGTCTTATGGTAACTTAGTACTGCGATTCACATTTCTCCAGGACCACTGACTTGCACATTGTGCCATGCAGCACTGCTGGTGTGTGGAAGTGCTGTGGGAAGAGAACGGAGTAACAAAGCTTGTCTATGATACAGCTTGAAGTGGCCTTAAAATGTCACTGAACCTGGAACAAATATGTTATCCCTGTTTTTCAAAAATATGTGGTGATCGGTCTACAGTTTCACATAAAAGTAAATAATTACTATTTTCAGAAACCAAGAGTGTATATAATGAGTATTGCATAAAACTGTGTCTTTATTTTTTATCCCTAGCCATAACAATTCTTTAAAGCATCACTCGTCTGTAAAATATACAAGTTTTTTGAGACAACTTCAAACCTTTGTTACCCATTTTCAAGCCTTTTTAATTTTGATACTTTCAGCAATTTTAAACTCAGATTATAGGTTCATGGGTCTGTCAAGCATATTTCTAGACTAAGGTTGAGGGAACCGTTTCTCAGACTAATTTTAATTTTTCTTCTAATAGAAGATATGAAGACTTGGGTCATTTAAAAATGATGGATAATCTTTCTGTTGTTTAAGAGTACTAGTAATTACAAATAATAAGGCACAATCAAAAATGCAATTTTCACAAAAATGGCAGTCATTTGAATTTATAACGACTTGCAACATTTCAAGGCATGGGCTAAGGCTATTCAGTCACTGTGAATTCGGAAAATGTAATATATTTTCGTGGTTTTGCAATTGATACAAGTAGCAAAACAGTTTCATGAAATCAACTTGAAGGGACTTCGTGAAGGTTAAAAATTACCTCACCATGCTCTTTTCTCCAAACATGCATTACCTGTTACTTCCACATATTCAGTTGTACCAAATATTACAACCCCCCCATGACAATCCCCCCTCGGGACCTGAATAAGTAATTTAACAAAATGACTTTAAAAATAGCTGTTCCTTTTCAAAGGCTTTGTTCGTTGTCTCAAATATTGAAAGTAGGCTTTGACAACAGATCTGTACTGGATGGGAAGATCTTGTTGGTTAGCTGCAGTCAAATGCTAAAAACCAATTTTTGTCCATTCAGGGACGGTGCAGAAGCGATGCATATCTCCTCTGCACGGTAGTAGCCTTCAAACCTAAAAACCAAAGGTTACGTGAAAACTGACGTAATAGATTTCCATTTCAACGTGTAATAGATTTCCAGAAGACATGATAGGGAGTAAACAAATAGTCTAATGCAATGGATATTTATCACTCACGTACCCTTTGCCATTGGGATTGGATTGTAATCTTAACTCATTAACCTGTATCGAGTTGACAGCATAAATATTCAGCATTGGTTGATGTAACTGTCACTGATAAACTTTTAGAAATCATTCCAAACAATAATAATGCTTTGATGTACGAAAAGATCCCGATTGCTACGTCAAGTATCGTATCACATATCACAACATACAAAGATTAACCAGACTCTGGCTGGCGACTGACTGCCGCGAAGTCGACATCGGCGAGTGCCTCAGTTAACAGGCATCGGTAGAATAATCATGTAATAATCGTTAAAATGATCACAAACCTTACCTTTGTATGAGGTCGTGCTCACTTCCTCTCATAGAAGCACCCTTTTTACGCAATCTCAGATTCAGTTGGCACGGCTGCAAGCCATTTCACCATGTATTTAAAGGGCTCGCGAAATCGAAGCTGTTAATCTATCACCACTAGTACACGCACGCCCTCTAGTGATTGTGGATTTTCCGAATAGCCCCATTGGCACAGTGATTAAAACTGACCCATTTTGGTGAGAGCCTCAATGAAAGAGTCAAATTTTCTGATAACATAATTATGCAAAGTTACAGGGAATTGAATTTCAGCAAAAAGCTCTCTGGGCTGTATTCTTTTTAAAACAAGAAACTTCAGTTGCATCTGAAACCTTCCGTGGTTTTTGGTGCTAAAATGGGTTATTTTATACAGTTACAACCAAAAAGTAAATATTTTTGTGTGGAATTTATTTGGAAATTCACCCTTTCATGGTGAATTTTGCAATGCCCGAGTCACTGGTCAGAGTGTCACATTTGATCATATGAAATCTATGCAAGTCTCCTCTCTCCTGGACCCCGACTCTTCGACTGTTTCATTTTTGCTTTCCACGTTCACATGATGTCAAGTGTTGTAGAGTTTGCAACAATCAGCTATTAATTTCAGTCTAATTGCAAAACAAGATCTCAGAACCATTCTGAATCTACTAAGGTTCGCTGTAATCAAAGCATCCTGGAGTTAGACATTGTATGCAAACGAACTTTAAAAACCTGGTTCGTTAAAATGACTACTAGTTGCAAAAACATCTCACATTTCAAAATTGGGAGCTCAGGGTACTTCAAAGATTTCAAGCTAGGTCACTAAACCCAAATTGACGGTTTCTTGTGTGTTACTTGGGTTGGATTGTTATTCAGGCAATAGTCACTCACTGGCAATCCAAATTTTGAGAACAAGTTTTAACCCCTGCTACTCAGTGAAAAACAGGTTCCTGTTGTACAGTAGAAAACACTGGCTCTCAAAGTGGGGGTGCCTTGTATGTTACTATTACCATTATGTTTTGCTCAGTGTTTTGAGCAACATGCTAGTGTTTCATTCTTGTGGTTATGATGTACATAATACAGCAGTGATTTTAGTCAACATTTCGGTCTTTTCGAACAGTTTTTCAAAATTATACTGAGGGGGCCTCCTCGTGGCAAGAGTTGGGCAGTGTGAAATGTTTCAGAACATTCGCACTGGCAAACACCCTCACGTTGACATCATTAATGTGTTCCCAGAAATAGTATACTCATAAGCTACGAAACACACAACATGCCAAGAAATTTATCTAACCATCGGAAACTTTATTTTGCTGATGTATTAATTACTAATTATGGTTTAGTTTAGCGATAGACTGAAGTACTAAGTCTGGGCATTAACATAGCCGTGGGCGCACAACAGGGCAATCCCCTCCTCATTGCAAACCCTTCCCCTGATAGAAACTCATTTCAGTTTTGTTCTTGCCAAGCTTCCTTGTCCCTGTCCCCTGTTCATGCAGTGCCTCCAAGTTGCCTCACAATACAGTCATTGGTTGCCAACAATTTCAAGTTTAGCAACCTCTTGAATAATTCTGACTACACCAGTGTTGCTACATGGGAATAGGTTACTAAAGACCCGACTGCCATTCAAGTTGCACATTCACTGCCTTGTGAAAGCATAAACCATTATAAAATTAACACCTGGACCCTGGGTTTCAACTTTTTACTCAGAATTATTTTTGTTATTTTCTATTCTAGTTTTGTTTGAATTTGAGATAAGTTTCTTTTATTCTATGCTTGAGTACTTATTGATGGCAATTAATGATCCCTGCATTACAGCTAAAAGTTTGAGTCTGAGTTCGAGGTTTTACTAGAAATCTTGAGTTTTTACTCACATTTTAGCTCGAATCTAGTGGTCATTAAGCACTATCTTGATCTCGCAAGGAAGTGGACTAGAAGTGTCAAAAACAATTTCGAGTTCGATTTGGATTGAAAGTTTCACTCTAGAGGTGTATTCCCAAAACATGATCGCATAATCCCTTCTCAGGGTTTTAAATCAATCTATACAAGACTGGGCTAGAATCTGTTTAACCCAAAAAGCATTTAAATGCTATGTGGAGAATAATAAAACATCTGTACTAAACTGTGTTGAAAAAAATGAACCCTTTTGACATTCCTTATCCACAAATTGTACCATTTTTCAAGCTGCTATTTATCCAAACTCTTTTTAGAACTGTCATGTAACAATATAAGATTGGTCTGGTACAAACAATGTTGTTTTTGGCCAAATTAGCAAAAATCACAAGCACTCACATGACGATTGGCATTGGATTTGGATAATAGTGTCTGATGTCAATCTTCATGTGTGTGCTCGTGATTAGACTCTTGATCTTGTACTGTTCCTTACTGAGATTACATGTGGTATATTGGCTTCGGTTGAACGGATAGTTTCTTATTGCTTAAGACCTGGTGCAATAACCATGGCTTTGAGCAATAACAAAGTTTGAATTCTTCCAAGTCCACTAAGGAACAAGTTGAGACGGATATATACAGGGCTTGGAATTTTCTTTTTTTTTGTTTTTATTTCCTTTTATTTGATTTCCAGCTTCTTTTTGTCATCATTTTTGGCTTGATTCATGCAAAAACATTTATTTCAGTTTAATTTTACAACACAAAAATATTTCTATCACACAAGCCTATTTGTGAAATGATAGATCACCTGGAAAATTTTCCTCTTATAGTCATTCCAATTCCTGCATATAGTGGTAATTTGTTCAGATCAAAATTTATTCTTTTTCACATAAGAAGCAACTTTAAGGGATTTAATTCGAAGGAAATCTGGAAGCTAGAAGACACCATCTGATAAGCGCATTCTGAAATCAACAATTGTGCTTGTACTTTCCAAGATGTTCAACTCACATTGTTAGGTATAGGGATAGGGTTCATTCCACCATCCTTGGGCTTTCAGAGTACCCTCCTAAAACCATTCCAAGGGGGTACTCCCACAGGTTTATACAAGACACAACCCTCAACTGGGTGATTCTTCTCAAACAATTTCTCTTCAAAATGGTGCTTGAAAAAAACCCTACCACAGCAAACTTTTTCCCATGAATACAACAGGTTTCTCTCTGGAAGTTAAAAACACTGCCAGTGGTACCTTTTTACTGCTGCAATAGGGGTTTTAATACGATACCTGTATTTTTAAAACCTTGGACACCAGACTCATTTTTGACAACAGGAATCTCTGAGCCGACTTCTTCAAGCTTAATGGGTGAAAACAACAGCTGTACAAGAATTACTACGAAAGGATTCATTTGTTAGCATTAGCTGTTATAAAAAGATTGTGCATTTGAAACACTAGGCTGCAATTTTATTGAAGTCCAAACCTCGGACCACAAACAGAATGTTTTTTTTAACCACTGTCTAAATGGGTGGAGATTCTTCTAGTACTCGATTATGCACAAAATTGAAGGTTAGGGCCCATTTGGAACACCTCTCGGTATTTTCTAGCTACAAATTTACCCTCAGAACATCCGGAGCACCTCAGCTATTTTCCTATTTGCATGTACAAATTTTTCTTAGAAACACTTCAGGTATTTTCGTACCCTCAAATATCCTCTCGGAGATGAACGTTATCCAAAATATGGCAAGTCATGTGATTTGCAATCGTGACAATAATAGGCAAACTGAAGTCCGCACACATGCAGAGAGCATTCACCTATTAGGTGAAATTTGAGGTTACGAAAACACCCAAGGTGTTCTGGATGCCCTTGGAAGTTAATGTTTTCAGTGCATGCTCGAACTTTATGGCCAATCATTTTCCACTAAGTTTGATAATCACGCAGGTTAAATTCACCTCCAATGAGAAAATTGAGGCCCCGAATATACCCAAAGTGATCTGAATGGCTTAGGACCCTCAAGTTGTGCGGGGTACCACCTCAAAAAGGGAAATGGGGAAGAACAAATTAGTATTTCAACAAGGTGGGGGGTGTAGCTTGAGAATTGTGGCTACCTGCAGGGTCGAAAATTGTGGTGTTCTAGGGGGCGAATACTGTGTAGGCTGCGAAGTGGTGGAAATTGGGTGCCAGCAGTATTTACTTTAACACTGTACAGAGACGGATAGGGGGAAGTGGGGGCGGCAAGGGGGTCATGGCCCTGCCTAAAATTCTCCCAGATTCCATTTAGCAGTTTGGGGGTGCAAATGTCTGACGGGCAAAATACTCTGCCCTTGCCCCTGCCCCCTAACTCAAAATCCTGGACCATCCCCTGCTGTAAGATCTTACAGCAGGGGAGGATACAGGATTTCGGGACGTTTTCAATTCATAAAAAGCATTCAAACAATGAAACTGAAAAAATGCCAAGTGAAAAGAGTGAAGCCATTGTTAATTCATGTTTATTTTCCTAGTAAGGAATCGATAATTACATGATTTTACTACAGTTTGTTGGTAATATCACAATATATAAACAGCTACCTCACCAGAGAGTTCCCCCCGACCGCAAACTCGACCCAGTCTCAAAATAACTTTTACTCTCGCGACACCTAGCGACCTGATAACGTAATACCGGATGTCAGCATGCGCAGAGAAAACTTCCTGGTTTAAAAATTGCCAGCTGACAGCCAATGAAAACCATCGTTCTAGTGCGCTGTACCTGGGCCTTCACAAGCAATCCGTGACGTCAGCTTGTGAGGCCCGGGAACCAGGATAGTTTTCTATCCTGCGTGTGCAGCGCCCTCTAATCGTTAGTGCTTATGTCCCGTGGCCTGCGACATGCGCAACGCGCTCTAACGGGAGTTGTCAGTCTCTATCTATAGTCTATGCTGGCGCTAAACGACGTTCCTGGTGGAATCGATGAGTGTTTTTGTACTATTTGAAAACGTGTCGACAGAGACAAGAGGGGATGCTTTTCAACAGTGAATCGCACGCTCATGATATGGGAATTTGTTAAGGTGACGATGAAAAAATAAGTGCTTGAGGAGCCAGCGAAAATCCGAAGAACCCCCCGGCCTCGGGGCCACATTCACGTGACAAATGACAAGGCCACTGATACGATATGTTCATGTAAAGCTGGGTATGTACCTTAAAGTCGAATTATCTGTACGTAACCATAGATTTCATGATCTGTCGAATAAAATCAGTGAAGATTCACCGATATTTTTATTCTGTCGTCTGCTAAATTTCGCCAAATGAAAAGTAGGTTACAACTGGTGGGACTCCTGGAGTAAAGTAAGTCATAGATTACAAACAACACATGCACTATAGTCTCTGAAAAGGTCGACTCGATAGCACTGTTTACGCTTTTCTAATCTTGTAAAGAAATATTTTGATAAAAAATTCAGGTTTATAGCTCAGGTACACACTCATCTCGTCCTGGCCACTAACAGTTAGCTCCGGTAGGTCTAGGGCAGTGTCTAAGTCGAATTAATGTCTGGAATTCAGTGGCGGATCTAGGATACCACAGGGGGGCCAACATATGTTGCCTCGTGGAATTGGGCAAAGTGCAATTGTATAGTGTACAGGCGGCCCGAAAGTTGCAGGGGCCAGGGATGTATACCGTTGGAACTTCTGTTCAGAAAATCTATCGGTGGACTAAAAAAACAGGAACACGATTCCGCCGCGATCTGGCGTCTGAGCCCCCCTCTTCCTTTACCGGTCCTAGTTACTGAACTCAATATTTCCTCACGCTCTTGCTGTTTCATTTTCCTTGCGGCAGTCAAGGGGGGGCTGGGGCCCCTGCCCCCCTAAATCCGCCTATGGAATTGTCCGTTTGCACCAATAAGACATTTAAATTAAGCCTAACTTCTTATGAACTTGGCATTTTTTTGTAGTTCAGTTCCATACAGGTAGCTTTCATTTCATTTTGAAGGTAGCATGATCACTAAGTCGTGGTATGGTTACAAAAGATTACGAATCTGGTGTGTTAGTTGCAAAAATAGGGTACATGTATTTACAAAAATAACTCAAATTCTTTTTTAAAGCTTCATAAATCTAAATATCATGTTTGAACAACTTCAAAATGAAACCTCTCTAACCCTACAGACATAGTGTATACTAGAGGTACACGTCAAAAAGTAGTTCAACAGTTTATTTTTTGTGACAACAGCTCGACCAAGAAGGCTTTGAGTTCCGACAGTAATCCAGTGCCCTTCCCTGTGCCGATCGAATCTCTGAATTTTGACAGGGAGAGAAGTTCAGTTGAACGCCAGCCTACGGTTTATGAATAACAAAAATGTACCTCTGATACGAAACAAAATAATGTCCATTAGGTTGAAATAAATAAAAAATAAACCAAAAATGTTCTTGAAAACAACAAATTCCGGGGACTACCGCTAGAGTGTTGAGATCCCGAGCAGGTGCCGAGAAAAAGGCGGTCAGACGTAGGAAACTCGGGAGTCAGAATCTGAGATAGCCCTGCACCATAGCCACCAAGCTGAAAAGTACGTACACTGTATCTTGGAACTAATATATTTGTGTTTACTATAGCCTTCGAGTTATCAAGCAACATCGCTAAGTTCAGCTGCTCGTGTGGCCGTACAGTTTGATCCATTTTAACGCTTTTCAACATCATCTTTCGGCTTAGAACATGCCAAAAAATGACGGGATATTCTTCTCAGTGGAGCAGCATAACGGCTGTCGGTGATACACACGCCATATCAACACCTTTTCCCCATTCTTAGCGGACAATTTCTTGAGCTATAGACTAAAGTGAGTTTTACTCGACTACGTGTGGTTTCTCGGGTAAAATAGCAGCTTCAACGCAGACGAAGGTGTGCCAAGAATGCTGCGTTCTGACTGGTCAATTAAGCCGTCCGTCATAATCCTGGCGATAGGTCAATTCACAACACGCAGAATGGACGGCACACCTGTCTATGCTCACATAGGACAGTCCTTACCAAGGGTGTGAAGGTTATTTATATACGAAAATATGGTCGATTTTTTAGAATCGGGACGAAGAACTTTTAATTTTTTTGTTAGAAGTCCTATTTTTTGTAAAAGTTAAATTTGAAATTTCTACATCAAGAAAAACACCAAAAATTCTTCCTCCAGTTTTATGAGCAAACCACCCCCTCTAAATAATGCACATATCGTTATACAAATGTAGCCAGAGTTGAGTGAGCAAAAGATACAAAGTTTGATGAAATCTGTGGATTTTTCCAGTGCTCACGTCACTTCCGCGTGGTTTGTCATAGCAGCCAAGTCAAAGAAATTGACCTATCGCAAGCGCTGCGTCCTTGCGAAAAGTCACGTGATAACCGACAAACAAACAAGATGTAAGAGGCAAATACACAGTTGCTAAACGACGTTCCTGGTGGAATTGATGAGCGTTTTTGCACTTTCCGAAAGGGCTTCGACGTAGAAAACAGGCGGTACTTTTCAGCTTAGAATCGTACGTTCATGCATTGGGAATTTTTAAAGCTGCGACGATGAAAAAATAAGTGTTCGAGGAAAAGTATTTCGGAGCCAGGCGAAAACCCAAAGAACCCCACACCGGGTTCATCTTCACTTGAAAACTGACAAGGCCACTGATCCGATACGTTCATGTAAAGCTGAATATTTACCTTCAAGTCAAATTTTCTGTACGATGCCATAGATTTCAGGATATTTCGAACAAAATCAGTGAAGATTCGCAGATATTTTTATTCTGCCTGGTGCTAAATACCGCCAAATGAAAAGTAGACCACAACTGATTGTATTCTCCAAGTAAATTATGTCAAGTCGATAGCACTGTTTATAGTTTCCTAATCTTCGAGCAAATTATTTTGATTAAAAAATCAGGTTCGTACCTCAGGCAAAAACCCATCTTATCCTAGGCAAGCAGTTAGCTTCAAGTAGGTCCAAGGCTGTTTCCAAAAGTCAAAGTTAACGCATGGAATAATGGCCGTTATTCAGTGCACCATCAAGGCAAATCTTCTGATGAACTTCATATTTTTTGTGGTTTCATTGCATAAAGGTAGTTTGCATTTAATCTTAAACGTAGGATGATTACTAAGCTGTGGTATGGTAACAAGTCTGGTATATTAGCAAAAAGTGGCCATCACATTTACAAAAAAAACAAAAATGTTGTTTTTAAAGATTCATAAATCTAAGTATCGTGTTTGAACAACTACAAAATGAGGCCTCCTTAACTCTGCAGACGAAGTGTATACTAGAGGTTCTCATCAAAAAGTAATTCATTAGCTGTTTATTTTTTCGTGACAACAACTCGAACTAGGCTTTGAGTTCAGTAATCAAGTGCCCTCCCAGCAGTTTTGGTGAGAGTTCAGTTGAACGCTAGCCTACGGGTATATGAATAACAAAAATGCACCTGTGCTACGAAACAGAACGATGTCCACTATGGGTCAAAATAGATGAAAAATAATAAAAATGTCCTTAAAAACATCTTTCCTTGGACTACCGCTAGACTAGTGCTGTAATCCAGCAGATGCGGAGACAGAGGCCCCTCACGAGTGGACCGCCAGTGATTCTAAGTCGCAGTGCGTACTGATAAATCAAGAATGCTACTCATGCACCCGTTCCAATCGCCGTAATACCATTCAAGAGTCTATTAAATGCAAGCCGTTACATGCTTGCAGCTCACTGTATTATACTGTATTACTACAATACATTACACACCGTAACACTCTTCAACGAGTCCTACATTCGTTTTTCAGTGAGCTCCAGGATCAAGTCTGTTTACTCTTGTTTCCAAGATTTTCGCTTAAGTTCAGGTTCGAGACTAGCAGCAATCTGTATTTCGGGCCGAATTTACAAAATGGCAGCCTCAGATGAAAGTACCGCTATCTCAGAGCTCTTACGTCTCGCGACTTCAAACTTGTTTTCTTTGCTCAAAGAAAATGCCGTCTCATTGTGGGCACTGTGGCACTCGTTGAAGAGTGTTACGGTATATAATGTATTATAGTAATATATTACAGTGTGCTGCAAGCATGTAACGTCTTGCATTTAGTAGGCTCTTGAATGCTGTTACGGCGTTTGGAACGGGTCACTCATGAGCTGTCTAACAACATCTCTAGTGGCGCTTTTTATTGCCCATCTTACCAGAGACTAGCATTTTTTATTTTACTGATGTTTGTTCACTATCTATTACTTGTAATCGGTCTTCTTTTCATTAATATTACTCGGGACATGTACATGCATGTTGATCATGAATCTAGAGACAGTAATGCCAAAGCATAGCGTAACTGGTTATAATGGGCGAGAGACTGGGTTTGAAGTACGCCCCAAAGTTTAAAGAAACGATGTTTGATCGAATGTCCATAACGCCTCAAGATCCTATAAGAAGAAAGTATATATTTTTAAGTATTAAATTTTTATGTAAGCTATTCTGCTGTGTCCTCATTATCACATTGTGTGGATTCTCGGCTCAGTTACCGTCTTTATTGGTTGAATTGTGTCACGTGTGTATATATATACATATATATGTGTGTCTGTGTGTGGGTGCGTGTGTGAATGTGTGTGTATGTGTGCATGTGTGTGTGTGTGTGCATCTGTCTTTGTATGTGTATATACATGTATTTACATCTGCCAAACTTAGAATCTCTCTAATCTTTCCTTTTTCGACATCACTACTGAGATCTGTCCTTAGCCGGTGCCACGACACTAGGCCCTGGTGATATTCCGGTGGTAGACCTACATGTACCAATGATTATTTTCTTCTTGTGTGCTACTCTTTTTTGAAGTACAACATACACTCGGCGTTTGGCGGAGATTTCAGATTGACCACACGTTTATCACCCATGAAATCACGCACGTTAGAAACCAGCAACCCTTGATACTTTGGTTATAAACAACACCTAATACAAAATCAGAGTATAATTACCTTTAATTTGACACTGAGCTCAAAAAACTATCCGTTGCGCTCGAAAATAAATGTTCGGTATTGCTTCAAGAGCGTCCGTGAAAACAAATCCAGGTCTGTGCAAAGTGCGTCTGTCTTGTCGTTACTTAGCCGGCTTAAAGGTGTGATGTTGTTTTGGGGATTCTTCGTCAAGTCTCCACTCCAAGGAAATTTAATGTGATCAAATGAAAGAAGTATTCAAAGATTTTGTTCGAAACTTATTCCGTAGAGCTCCATGCATATTTCAGTAGAACATTCTTAGCGTACTGATTTTAGTGTCCATTCTTTATGTTTTATTACAACGAGTGCTCGTTTGTAGTGATCGAGGTACAGATAAATTCAAGGGATTGTGGTTGGCACCAGACTACGCTGAAAAAGGAGTTCCAACCCATTTCAGCTGACATCTGGTTACTTTTTTGTATTGCAATTAGATAACTAAACAACGCACCGCAGCATCAATGTTCAAGATAAGCATGCGTCGGGACAATAAATTTTCTTCATGAAACACCGCGTGTGTTCAATTGCCATTGAAAAAACGTTTATTGGGAGAAATAATTGACCAACGTAGTTTCAGTAAAAGGGCCACTTTTGAGTTGATACACTGGCGACCGACAAGATCTACAAGGATAACTCACATCGGACGACTGTCTTCCGCTCTTCACCTATTTTAAGCACGTGTTATTACACGTCTGTCGCAAATGTACATTGCTGTATGACAGGGAATTAAAATTGATGTGTGCAGTTACCGGGGTGGAGGAACATACATAAGCAATAGTCTGGGCCAGTATTTTGTTTCGAATCGGCGATCGATGGCGCGTGCAGTCTGCGTATACATTTTGTTAACGTGTAAGTAGGCGAAGATATTTGCAAAGAAGAAATACTGTGCACAATGAGACGCCGTTGCACCAGCTAGAGCTTGCCGTGGAGCATCGACGGCTACCTTTCCGAAGTAGAAACAGTTCAGTGAACTCGTGTGTTCAGTTTACTGGTTCTTGTATTCACTCACTGGTGTGAATGGAGGTTTGATAAAGAGCATAGAAGTGGGGGTAACAAAGCAACTTAGTTCATTGGTATGTATTGTATCACTGAACCCCTAACGTTCTCAGCTGTGCTGATGATGCGTTGGTGGGTTTGCCGCAAAAGAGCGTTTACTAAACAGGAATGTTAGAGCATGAGTAAATCTCAATCCCAATTTGAACGTTTACAAGTACTCGACACAAAAAATAAAGAAACAATAAACAGTAAGCACCTGTTTGATTTCATTTATGTATTGGCTCCCTGTTATGCAATTAAGCTGAACACGCGGAGTGATGTTACATCGCTTGGCAGTTTTACGTGCGCATTTTTGCTTTTTGAACAAGCAAAAGTTGTCCCTGCAGTGCATACGGTCGAATGAAAACACACTCTATTTAAATTAGTGGTCATGTTGCAGGTGGGTTGCCTGCGAGGGCCTTGAAATACCATATCCCCGCCCGCAGTCGCAGTGCGGCGTCACTCATAAAGAAGAATGTTGTGTCGCCCGATCCTAACGACTACTTCGACCTTGGACTGAACAACACAGTGAAGCTTAGCGAGGACATAGTCCTGAATAATCAGACGTGGTGCCGAGCTCACCAATACTACCTAGACACGAGAGTGGAGGACGCTTCAATATTCGTGTCAATGCGAAAAGGTACATGTACACGTTGGGAAATTGTGAAACGTCACAATTGTTATGACAACGGTACATAAAATTACGGTGACCAATTGGTGAATGTTGTTGTATGTACAGAAATAAGATATTAAAATGAAAATAATTTGTAAGTATTTTCCCTGATCAGTGTATTGGAAGATGTATTTCCGTTTCCGTAAGCGACCATCAAACCATTTGGAACGACAGAGAATTTCCTGTACGTGCATTAATGTACAGCGCAAGTGCAACATATATTATTTCCCTTTTTCAATAGATTGATATGAACATATGAGTTCCTTTCCCTTGTACCCCCTTTTTCCTCAATTCTGTAACATGTCTTTTGTTTGCTTTTACATGTTTCAGTTCTATTGTCTTGTGTCAGCTACACAGACGCACGTGTCTAAACATTTCAGTGTTACTCGATTGCCCACTACCTCACGTCACTTTTGTCACAACCTTGTAACTCTGTGTGGGTTTTTTATTGCTGATCTTACCAGACATTATTATATTTTACTGATTTTATCTTAGTTTCACAAACATTTATTGTGTTTTTGTTCTGTCATAATAAGTGAACTTTATTTTGACAACCTTGGTCGCATTTTCAGCTCTCGTAACGAGGTTGTGACGCAGGTATTTTACTCGGGACTGACTATGGATTATAACCTGATTTTCTTCCCACGTAGGCTACTGGACCAACTTCACGAGTATAGATACACCAGATGGATTTGGAGACTTTGAAAGAATACCAGATATGCAAGTAAGATGTCTCCGATTTATTTCCACAAATAGTATATTTTTATATCATTCAGAGAGAGTTGGCCCGTTGAGGAAATTAGATAATTGTTATCACGGTACTCGGACGATTCACCCCATGCAAGAAGAGGCCTACAGTTTCCAAAGTTTCTTGTTATATTTCCTGTTTACACGTTTCCGTTGAAATCTATTCTTATTCTGACCAATACAAACTTTTCTTCAAGAGGGTTAAAACAAGCTCAGTGGTTACTCTCGAGGTACCCACTGTATGTTACAGTCTACCTACTTACGTCAATTTCGTTTGACGGACTTTGCCGGCTTTGGCGTCGTAACGACAACCGTGGTTGGACAGTGCATTTCTGTCATGGAATCATTTCTACTCTTGACTGACTATTGCCTAAACAAAGATAGTTTCTCTTAGAACTATCAATGGTGTACAATCCACTGTCTTGTGCGAGCCTTTTAGGCAGTCAAGAGAATCATCCTTCAAAAGTATTCTCTGTGCTAAAGTTCCGGTGATCTCGATTATTTTCTGAATTGACTTACATGTATTAACAAATAGAAATGAAGTTCGCCTTTATTTAATCAATTGAAATCTTGAAACGTGGCGATTTTATTTAATGACTATATATTGTGTCTGGGGGCTACAAGTTCTTCCCTATAATATGCACTCATTTAGCTGTAACTAGCAGTCACATTTTACTTCATTTGCCTCAAGTTAGAACCAGCAAAATAACAATGCTATAGTTTCTTCATGTATGCAACAATTGCATCATTTCAGCGAAGTGGCATCAACGTTTGTAATGGAGGTACGCCAGATTACGCTGTGTGTCGTGTTAAGGGGAAAAAATGTTGCGAATTCACCGCTGACACCGGGATTCCTCCAAATCTACTGGCCATAAAATGTAGCCCGGTCGATGGCATTGTTTGCTTGAATAAGGACCAGAAAAAAAGGAAGAGGTGTGAAGATTACGAGATACAGTTTCACTGTCCAAGTAAGGTCTCGTTTCTAAAGAAACGTTTGTTGGCACATGCAGTTTTACTGCCCAATTAGTAAAGTCTTATTTATCGTAATCTATTTTGCCCGGGGTAAGCCACGAGCTATGTTGCAGAGTAAAACCAGAGGAGGATTGCGAATAATGTTATTTATTATGACGTAAATAGATAAAACTAACTAAGACTCTGCAAGATGGGCATGGACATGTCGTGAACACATCCACTAAAACAAGAAACTGTAGGAACACCGCATTTATCCACCTTCACTCTTATCAGGCTTCTATTGTGAGTCANGAATAATGTCATTTATTATGACGTAAATAGATAAAACTAACTAAGACTCTGCAAGATGGGCATGGACAAAACACCCACCGGCGTGTACAATGAATAGCCCTGAAAGAGGGAACCAAAACAAAAGAACTGCCTGAAGGGCGTAAAGGAAAAGTACAGAACATGAACACAAAAATTGAAAAAACCTAACAGGAAATGTTTAGGAGAAAAGAGAAAGTGGAACCGACACCCGGTATGGGGGGTGGGGGAAAAACGCAGAGAACGAACGTAGGTCTTGTAGACGACAAGGTAGGTGGCTGAATGAGAGAGACCAGGCTGAACTGAACAAAGGAAATATGGGCGACCAATCAGGTGTCGCGTAGAGACTTGTATGAATACAAAAGTAGGCCCTTGAGGCTATAAATAGAGATGAGTAATGCAAAATAAACCCTAAGGGTTAGTATCAAACTAAAGAGACAAATGTCAAAATAATGACGATAAATGCATTTAACAAGTTACATTTAATTTCTTGCGAGATGTTTGTTGAGACATTCGGTTTCACTCTCCAAGTAAAGTCCTGTTTGTAACAAACAGCTTCCCAAGCACTGTCCAACTAATGTTCTGTTTGCTGAGTCCTACAGTACGGTTGTATTGTCCAAGTAAAACCCCGTTTGTTTCACTTCAAAAATTCAGTCCTATTTGTTGACTTACATAGTTTCACAGTTCCAGTAAGGTCCTGATTGATGAGAAATACATATACACCTCTATTGTAGTATAGACCTGTTTATTGAGCCATACAGTTTCAAAGTAATAATATTATTTTGAAATGTGCAGAACTGTTACTGCAGCGACTATAGGGCACCATTTCAGTGTAGATTTATTCGCACAGTAGCAAATCGTATGTAAAGCCTGAAGTCTAATCTGTGTACTCTATCGAATAGTTTTTGTCATTTGTGTTCTAATTCAATACAAAATTTTGTTCTGTGTGTTATGGTTGGTGTGGATCAGTGGATGACTTTCTAAAATCTAGTGTGCTTTTTTGACCACAGTATTAAAGCTATCTTTTAGAATCTGAATTCTACTTTTCGAGCTTTACATCTACACTTACGATACTTTTTTAGTTTGGTACATAGAAACAAAGGATTTTGCGAAATTATTTTGAGTCATATGAACATTTATGTTTCAGGACAAATTTTAACAGACAACGTGTACGGTACCTTGTTCGTAGGCATCCAGCATCTCAGGCCAAAATCTGAATTACCACCGCGTCACAAGGCCAAAAAAGCCGCTAAACATGCTGTGGTAAATCTGCTGACGATGGGTCTACGGCGACCTTATGTGAGGAAAGTGACTGACTTCAAGTTATCGATAGATGTGCGCAATGACTCGGTTGTTCGGCAATATTACGAAATTCAGATTTGTGGGATTATTAGGGAACGTAGGGTGATTGTTGATACTTTCTTGTATACCGTTTGGGTTGACGCAGAGACAAGTACTGTCCTTAGCCTGTGGAGAGAAAGTGGTTTGAGATTAAACGCAATAGGAATAGGGGGCAATGACAAGATTGGGGAGTATTATTTTGGGCAGCACAAAGGTTTCCTAGACGTGTCAGAGGGCCAAGCGTTACAGTGCGTCATGTCGAATTCGAAAGTAGTCCTCGTCCACAACAAGTTCACGTCGGAGACGAGCAACATCTTGCCGCACACGTATTCGTGCGCTACAGGCAGCACGGACGCAATAAATGGTGGTAGGTCACCAATCAACGACGCCCATTACCATGGGACAAAAATGTTTGAAATGTTCCAGGCGTGGTTTGAAAGAGGAGTTGTGCTGAGCCCCCCAATGACCATTAGGGTTCATTTTGGCGACAAGCTTGACATTGCACGTTACGACCCTCCTTCAAAGTCTGTTTTCCTGGGGGACGGCCACACAGTTTTCCATCCTATGACTGATGAAAACGTCGTTGGTCACGAAATGGCACACGCATTTATATTGGAAACTTCTCGCTTACAAAATCGGTTACAATCTGGTGCAATTTCGGAATCTTTCGCAGATATCTCGGGAGAAGCATTGGAATTTTACTTAAACGGAAAAGTTGACTGGAAAGTCGCTCGGTCGATAAAGAAAGGTGGCGTTTTGGATGCATTGCGTTATTTCGACACGCCAGGAATCGACGGCAAATCGAAATCCCACTTCCGGGATTATTCAGATTCCGTAGATATCCACTACACTTCTGGAATTTTTAACAGAGCCTTTTACAAATTGGCTACTAAAACGGGGTGGGGTGTTAAGAGAGCATACGTAGTGTTTTGGCTGGCTAATGTCATGTCGTGGAAGAGATGTACGGGGATGGCAAAGGCTGTCTGTGGCGTGTTGGACGCGGCAAAATCTCAGCGATATTCTGAAAAAGACGTTGCTCTGGCATTTTTTGACGTTGGGCTAGAGTGCACTGCTGTAGATAGAGCGTCAACGGATCAATGTGGTTGACGTTACGTGTGATTTGTACAACAGGGAGTTTCAGAGACGAATTCCATGTAGACTAATTGACTGTTTAACAAACTGCAAACGTAAAACCAAGGTTCACTCAGCATACTGATGAACGAGTTTTTGTCTCCCAGCCCCGCATTCTATGTTACCCGTATCCGATTTGACTTTATTAATACACGATTGTATAAAATTCAATGAACATCAGTTATTTTCTTTCGAAACCTTGGACATCGTACAATGTTATCGTTTTCAATTTTGTACTGCTAATTTGGCCCAAATCCAACATCTTTAAAAAGTGTCTCTGAGCAAGGCGCAACTGGACGGTTAAAAAATTAAAAAATATCACTTGATCTAGGTTCTGAATCCGTAACCGAGATTTATTGCGGAAAAAGCAGAAAATTAAACACCAAAGCTCGAGACATTCACTTCGTGCACACACACGGGCCAGCCCATCTAGGTTTTGCAATTGGGAAGTGTGTTATGAAGATTTGTATAAATTACCTAACTTTCTTTAACATTCACCGAAACATCGTTTTAGAAGGACCTCTCTGGACGCCATCTAGGCAATTTTAGGCGTTACTAGAATATTTTCTTTTCCAGAACCGTGTTTGCTCCCATGCGATCTCATACAGTATCTGACTGTCGATAATTCAGTTTCACAAAATTTGCGACATCGATTTTACCGAATTGGGGCAATGAATCACAAGTAGCAGTAATGTTAAGTATGTTAAAGGAGAATACTACCCAAAACAAACCTATTTTGTATCAATTTAGACCGAGTAGTTCTACTCGACAACAGCAAGTTCAGCTCTTTTGGCTAGCACCTGACGGCAGACGGAGGCGTTGAAATTAACCAATGACGTCAGAGGTTCTAATGCAGTGTGTTCAGCAGGTTACAACACGCTTACTGGTGTCAGCTAATCGCCTGAATTCATCGTTTTACACCAATAAATCACCAAAGTTCGATGTAAAACCCTTAAAATTACATCGAGTTATTAAACGTGTTAGTTTTATTTCGCTGTGACGGATTTTTAGGTACTTGAACGTAGGGTACCGTAGCCTACAAAGTTCGGAAGGCCAATTTATCGCAAGGCCGGTCGCGGGAGTATGGGGTCTGTTTGATGATTAATTCAAATTATTAGTCTGCAAAATACAGACAGGAGAAAATACCGAGGTAGCTGCGTGTTGTAATTTACACTTACGATTTTTTTCAGTTCTAAACACACAAAACGCTTGTTATCCCGGCCAGTGGCTCGGACCCCGGTCAGGCCCATCGCGGCCGGACTGAAGACATCACGAACATAAACCACCCAAAGTTGTAAACTAAGCTTCCAGTCACGAAAAGACTATACAAGTGGGGCAATGAAAAAATGTGCACACTGGTCATTTTGGTGAACTTGCCGCGAAACTGCAAATATACTTACTAGCTCGTCGGCGTCCGCGAAGTCAAGTTACATTTCCACAGAACCGACAGGGCAAAAAAATTTACAGAAACAATGATTCAAATAATGTATATGAATATCTAAATAAAGATTCCCCAAACATCTGACCATAGGGTACAAAATGGAGTTATTGTTTCACAACAGCTTTCTGTCAGCAAACACTGGATTAGCATGCGCTCACACGTCCTCGGTGCCCGGTCAATTAGGCGGTTTATTGCATCTAAAGCCAGTAACGCAGTGATTTATTCATTGCTGGCTTCTCAAAACATTGGCAATCATCTAATGAGACAGACGTTGTTACAGTTTGATATAAGCATTGGTTAGAGTGACAATAATTAATTTTGAAACAGACTGAACACACAATATCAACGTCAACCTGGCAACTCGCAATCCCGACTTAGGTGAGTGCTCATTCGACGAAGACTTCACCGGTCGATTGTTAGGTTTAAAGGAATACACTGATCAAGAAATAATAGAGAGACTCCGTGGACGTGCACCAGACGGAACATATGAATAGTACCGAAAACCGAATGACTTGTCATGGTGTCAGTGAGCTAACTGCATGATAATGGAACGACTGACACTTGCCTTTGGCTGCCACGAAATCTGCAAGTGAAACGAATTCTTGGAGAAGCGCAAATGCGTCTCGCGAACCACCCTGGTTTTGAACCGCGTTTAAAGAAGGTGTGCGTACGACATTTTTTTTAGGGCTGAGTGGAGAAAACATCCTATTCACCCGGAGGACCAAACAAAAGCCTAACGAACGAGTCAGTCATCAAGCAGGTTATACTAAAACGTTATGTTCTCACGCCTTAAATTAATTGTAATGTTTATGTTTTCATGGCCAACTACAATTCTCCATAATCAAAAATAACATAAAATCAGAGTTGTCTCTGCAAAGTCGAACCAGCAGTCTCTGGCTAAAGTTTATGAACATGGTTGATATCCTTTGACATTTTTAAAAGCTAACTTACTATAGTAAAAGAAAACACTTTAAATGTAACGGTTTATTACTTAAAATTGATAAAAAGTGTGAAAACGACAGTTATTGTGCATTGAACTTGTATCATATTTCGAAAAAAAATAACAAGAATATTCATAACATTGAAAAATCCTCATCGAGTGCACTCATTCATGAAACTAGGTCATTGACCGGAGCGCGTAACCTACACGTCGTCCATTTTTTTCTCGAAGATATCAAAAGTGCCACTGTTGTCGTTGATGACAGCTCCGGCGAATATGCCTGTTGATGCGTTGTTGCAGATACGTTGTCGCATTTCTACGGATTCTGTAGCCTTGGTAGAAAGCTGTAAACTAAATATACGACAGTCTGTTCATACAGCTAGCTGGCTGGATACGAATTCTGTAGCGTGGAAAAATTCATGTGTTGCTGGGGCGGTCGTCGTTGTTGCTCGTGTAATACTGTCGCCGATAGTATCGGGGTGCTGTCATGGCCAGTGACAACAATGTTTGATATTGTCGAGGAATCAGTGCCTGAGTTGCAAGGGTTAAGATTGGCAAAACACGTATATTTGTGAAGGCTGATATATGTCCATGACGTCGCATGAGCAGTTGCTAAAGGACATTGGGTAGTATGACAATCAGCTGCTTTTTAGCTTATATTCACGACTTTAGGGCACCGGTGTCTAATACATAGGCCTTGTCAGTGTACTGTATAGAAATTGAAAACTGAGACAGAACTGTAATATAATTAACAGTCCTGTTCCAGATGTTACGATTGAGACTTGGTTGCATGTTGAGTGGTATTTATACTGCTACAATTGTATTTAAACTACTTGCCGAAAGTTTGATGATCTAACCGGCTAACGACGTCGAATCGACATTGACCTACCTTTTAAACCTTCAATGTCAGAGATCACTGTTGAAGTAGTGCGGGAGGTGAATACGGAAAACATTATTACATGTCCGTATTTCCCTCGACAGATTCAACGCGCCTGGGATAAATACACACACACACACACATGTATATCCAAATAAAGATTACCCTAACATCTGATCATAGCACAGCAGCTTTCTGTCAGCAAACACATAATTAGCATGCGCCCACAAGTCGGTCAATTTACATCTGACGCCTATAACGCAGTATGATTTATTCCGTGATTGTCGATTCCTCAAAACATTTGCAAGCACGAACACTCCTATGCCATTACAAATTGCATCTACTTAGACATACTTTGGCACTTTGTTTCAATTTTATGTAAACATTGGTTAAGGTGAGAATAATTCATTTTGAAACAGGATAGTCCCGGCCATAGATAAGGAGAAACATGTATTTCACGGTCTCATACTTGGTATTAATGGCGAACTTTTCGTTCTTTACTGCTGGGAACCACTTCCAAAGCATTTCGGGTTCTCGAGGAAATCGAAAAAAGCGATATACCCGCTTTCCACACTGCTTCATCAGTGGTTCACACAAGCGGGAACAATACGCCACACCATGTCCGCACACACATGGCTTACAGTAAGAACCACTGACGTCGCTGCTTCGTGTACTCACCTTCCTTACAGGTTAACGCGACATCTTTCGACGAGGTGAGATCGACTGTATACGAAGTGATGTGGATATACATGTATACCGATTAAAACGGTAAAAAACTAAGTAAATCGGGTGGCATTCAATTTTAAACGTAGAGTACCACTGGAAGGCGCGGAACCTACAGTAGTTGCTAGGGGAAAGTACATGTTCTTACGAAGTACCTAATTCACAGGTTTCTGGTACAAACTGACAGAAGTTCAGAGGCACTTAGCAGAGTCCTACTGCCATGAAACCAGTCAAACGACAGTCAACTTGCCACATAATCATTCCCGATATTAGTTGGCGACTCATGGTGGTGACCTCCTTGGAGTCGCTATCATGTAGTTACACCGAAGACGTCTAATACGCTGCCTACTTTCGTTAGTTTGGTGTAGTTGCAGAAACAGTACCTACACGTATAAAGAGTTTCGTTCAGACGCATCTAAAATTGCGTCTACATGCATGTTGTTTGCCAAACCGTGTGTGATCCACTTTTGGAGATAAAAAAACTTTGGCAGGGTTTTTGACATTCCTTCCTGTTACTGAATACAATTTTGCTACGACATTCCTTTCTTTTTGTTACATTTTGATAAAGACACGTGACCTAATTTACGACAGATTGAAATAAATTTAAAAAACCAAAATTTCCATGCTTCCTCTTTTCGAAATGTGTAAAGTTTTACTCATTTCAAGTCTACAACTTGGTAAATTTTTGGCTAAATACAAAGATTTGTCGATGACATGTACATGTACGTCATGCATGAGAATATCCCAGACTTCTATATGAATTCAAATCATAAAGAAGCTGAACTTTTACAGGTTTCGTCCCAAAAATTATATTTGCTGGTGAAAGATATTGCGACTCCCGTGAAGAAACGCCATCATGTGTGAGCACATCAAATTATGAGACCCTCAATGATTTAAAGTGACAGTTTATGCATCTACGCTTAATGTTATTCATTGGGGACATTATGGTGTTTACGGCCGAAACGGCTTATTTGATAACGTTAGCGGGGATTGACTTGGCTATAATTCAACGAAGTCTATTGTGTTTTTGCTGTTTTTATTACCAATCGACAGAACTTCCTTTGTCTGCCAGCCATTCACTGCAACAAGGTCGATGACTTTTATACCAGTTATTAAAATACGCTTAAAGCACTGTCATTGCTATTGACCTTTTCAAAATCTGGAATTCAGACAGCCTACAAGAAACTCAATTATTTTGAGTGAGGTATCAGGAAGAATATCATGGTGAAGTTACGTGTCTTATCTTTTAATATCAATGGAAACTCAGACTTGGAACACACAAAAAGATATGTTTGTACAGTTATTATTTCATAGGAATTTTGTAACCAGCAGCCTTTGCCTTTGGCTGTGATCAGTCAAGGTTTGAACAGGACAAATTAGTTCACAAACTTAAAAGTGATTGACAGAGTGGAATCTCGGGGTAACAAATGTGCGAAATTGTGATCAAAAGAAGTAAAAAAGAAACCATCTCATCACATCACCTTACAGTTTTTTGTCATGTAAAAGCAAAAGCAACGCAGAGCCATAAAATGCACCCGTGTCTGCACAACTACCGGTATGTTTTTAACTTGGGGTGTTCAACGGTGGACAGGATTGTTCATCCATGAACAACCCTGCCCATGTGGCACATACTGAGCCACAGCACCACGTTCCTTACAAAATCTCTTTATCACTCCGGCTGGTCTGCTCACTCAACTTGTCCGGAACCTGCTTTGCAGGTTGTTATAGCCCAGTTGGCTGTTTGGTGCACCCACTTGGTACTTTATATGATATTTGCCCATTTGGCAGTTTGTACCCACTTGGTACATCGTTATTGAATTTGCCGCTTTGCTCGACCCTCGGTAAGCAATCGGCCAATACCCATTTAGTATTATGTACCCATTTGGTACTATGCTAACCTGTACCACTTAGTATCCGATACTCAATTACACTTTGGGTATTGGAAATGTGTGTGTTATCTCTTGTAATTAAGGAACACGTCTGGTTCCTTCTGTGAAATATTTATTTGTAGAGCTGTGACCCTGAAATTCCCAATACAACTTAAAATATTTATTATTCTTGTTGTTTTATTTGTCCCCAATAATTATAAAATAAAAATAACACTAGCGGGCACAGCAAGGCTTTCGCTGCCGTTTCTGTGACATCTAATTACCAAATTTCATGCTTGAATAAAGCTGGTAGGTGTAGAACCACATGAAAACCATAAAATGCCACCAGAGGATGCCACAGTAGTCAGACATGTCCCGAATTTAATTCTGAGCATGCTCTCCTCAGTTGGAGCGCATACACCAAATCTTAAAAATGTAAAGAAGTTGGTAGATCTTGCGGCACAGGCAAAAAAGGCACTCGGGAAGCTAGTATAGAGGCGTGGCCCATCAGAAAACCTAGGCCAGTCGTGACCATCTCAATAGGAACACACTTTGTAGGATAGGGAGGCAGATGCAAAAATAACGAAAATGACCTCTGATGAGTGCAGAGACATGTTGAATCCAATCGAAAATGGGAGCTTGTCGGAGTCTCCCTTAGCGGAAAATTCTTTGTATATCATGCCACTATCACACCGACCTCTTGACTACTTCCACAGTCACGACGTTTCGGTCTGTCTATTCTCCGGCCATCGCCAGGTGTTCCTGCGGGCATGGATATGTGGTACACTCATCATGGTGTGATTTTTTAGAGTTGTAGTTAAGGTGCTGGATTCAAAATATGTTTAGTTTCAGAAGTCGGAGGTTCAAATCCTTCTTCGGACAATATATAATCGACAGAACAGTATGAGGCAAAAAGTGAAGTAAGCGATTTCCCAAAAAGAATTCCTAATGCATTTGATAATATATTTGAATACTGCGATACCTTCAGTTAGAACTTCCGTGAATTGCTTTTTAATCGGACTGGCGTGTGCTTCAGATCGCTCTTGTTTTGTTTACATTATACGTTAATGCCGGTCAAGGAAAATGTGTCGTGACTACATGTATGTCTTGCCATACCAAATAAGGAGACGGGCTTCACTTTATGCGAGAAAAATGGATGCAGTGACGAGCGGTTGACATACGTGTATACGTAGTTTTTGAAATTTAAAACTAGGAGAAATATACTTTGACATCAACAGAAATTCATTTTGACGAACAAACCATAAAACTACCTGGTGAACGGGCTCACTCCTTTTTTCACTGGTGGAGACCCACTTTCAATAATGCTATGAATTGTAGTTTGATGTTCGCGTTCTAGGCCTCTATCATGGGCCCCTCACCATAGGGGGCTGGAAGACTGTAACTTCCCACTTACATCAGTGCTGCGCAACATAGCGGGCTGGGGACTATAGAACCCCACTTATTTCAGTGCTGCGCCGTCCATGTCTTTAACATCTTTCCTGATATTGTAATGCAGGCACATTTTCACCAATATTGGGATATTGGGCCCACTAACGGCTTACGGAAAAGGGTAAACCTCTTGAAATAACCATGTCTCACTGCGATGAAGAATAATGTCTCTTGGGATGTTACTTCATCTACGCCACTCTCAGCACGTTTTGTGTATTTATTGGTTCATTACCGTGAAGCCATCGCTAAATTATTATATGGTAATTAATCACAATATAAGAACTTTTGAACAAGCTCCCTGAGAAAACGGGCTTCTTGGCGACAACATTTATATAAATCTGTTAATAAATTACAATGTGCCGTAAAAAGGGCCGAGTTTCTAAAGTTTGACGAACAGCGTCGAGTTTTCTTATCCTACGAGTATTTGCGCCACCTAGTGTGCAGCGGAGGAGGTCCCGGCCAAAGCTTTAGCTGTGCTGCAGTTGCACGTGGACAGCTAGTGATTCTAAATAGTCCTTTGCGAGTTTATAACAATAACTGTGACGTCACGGGAAGTGGGGCAAAAGCTTGTCGTTTGGCTCATTTGCCCAATACGTTAGCAGAGTGTATTCTGTTATTTTTTCCACTTTTTGGCCGTTTATAGTTCGAAAAATGACAAACAAGCATTGCTGTTATGGCAAATGAAATTCAGATTCGCACTACAATACGTTCTATCGCGTTTTGTACTAATTTCGTTTCGTGTATTTTAAACGGGCGATAGGCGAAATCCGCTCACTGATTAAGTTTTCACCACGTCAAGAATACATTTACATCTATTAAAATTGTCACCTAAAAAGGCGCTTACTTCCTCCATTGGTCCTCTCTGCTTCTAAACATATCTTCGATGAAGCATAGCTACGGGAATTCAGGTGACTTTGGCGAAGAATTCCAACTCCACATTGTGGTTACTGTTAACTTAAACCGCGCGCGCGATAACCACAAAGTAGTTCAACTGGTCAGGTGAGTATGAGGCAAAGGCTAGCGCGAGACTGGGTGAAGCGCGAGACCTGGCGCGTGACACTTGCAAAATAACATGAGAACATATCAAGTGAATTTGTAAGATTTGTGTTCCTTGGACTTATTGTTCGTGATTTCACGTAACTTCCTCAAAATGGGGCCCTGTAAGAGAAACTTGAGCGAACCGCGAGGTTTTCATGGATAGGTTCAAGTTATTTGTAGACTAAATTGTAACCAGAGTCAGGGTATGTTTTAATTAATTATAACTCCATGTGCGCATATGCATATTTCATTTGATTTTATTTGCTGTATTTTGAAGTGAGTAACTTTTTATGGGGATAAACTATCGCCCCTGTGTGCCTGCGGCATTCAGGCCTAGACCAGGTTGAGTTCCAATTTCAGCCCGTTCACAGCTTCGCTCAACATATCAAGTTCACATTTTCTTCGTCCATTCACAGTTATTCCACGATCCACCTACCATCCTTTAAGTTGTGTTAACGTTTTAAGCGTAAAATTCACTATAAGAACTCCAGTAAAATTTAGTGTGTGTAGCAAAGACTCGGGGCCAAACAAGAGCAATATGGCGAGTTTTACCCCTTTTCCGGTGACGTCACATTGACTAACGAGAAACTTGCAAGTGAGATATTGCCCTGCGACAGATAAATCAAGATACGCATGAGCTGTCTTACAAAATCTCTTGTGGCGCTTTTTATTGCCCATCTTACCAGAGATCATTTTTTATTTATTTATGTTTATTCAATATCTATTACTTGTAATTGTATTAGTCATATTAGATGACTTTACATCGTCTACCTCGGTCTCCTTGATCTCTGGAGTAACGAGCGAAAACCGGAAGTTGCTTTCAAGATGGCGGATATGGCGCATGCTGACCCATTTTCATTTGTCTGGAGTGCAATTTTAAACGGGAAGAGAAAAAGACGTGATTTTTTGCATGTAGATTCTTTGAAGTATAATCTTTCAAATGGCCTGTAACAATTTTTTTCTCAGACTTACCGTTTTCGAGTTATTTGACTTGGAATTTCTTAAAAAAAACGCAAAATTTCATTTTTTTCGAAAAATTTACGGAATTAAGCGATACCATCAGTTTATATAGAATTTTGATCGGGCTTTCAGAAGATGGTTTCCATTTTACGCTAGGACGTCTACTTTTCGAGTTATTTGAGATTTTCTGATAACGCTGTTCCTTTGTTGAGCGCTCTTTTTTGTTTATATATAATTCCAACGAGAGGAAAACGCTAAAGTATGCGAATCTTTCCCATGATTGTTCAGTACTGGTTGGAAGTACGATGTAAAGGGCATCGGGAGCAGCATATGTGGAGGTTGATGAAGTTCCTAGGTATCAGGAAAGTGTCAAGAATTTGGTTCAGACAGTGATGAGATCAGCTGAACAAGCGTCGTCGTGGCTATGGTTACAGCGAGACAACAGGTGGCCGAAGCCTGATCAACTTTGTCGGGGACCCGGCATCCCAGAGTCTAGATTAGGGGTAAATAAGTTATCTAAAGATTTGTTCGAAAATGATTCCGTAGAGTTCCATGCATATTTCAGTACAAAATCCTGAGCATACTGATTTTTAGTGTCCTTCCTATATGTTTTTATTACAGCGAGTCAGTAGTTATCAAGGTACAGATAAATTCAAGGGCATATTGTTGGTACCTTGCTACGGTTAAAAAAAGGAGTTCCAACCCAATTCAGCCTGCATCTGGTTACTCTTTTGTATTGCAAATATAGAAAGCTAAACAACGCACCGCCGCATCAATGTTCAAGATAAATATGCGTCATGACACACCGCGTGTGTTCAATTGCCATTGAAAAACGTTTACTGGCCTACTTATTTTCAGTAACAGGAGCACATTGCTACACTGACGACCAATGCGATCTACTTGACTATTTCACATCGTAAACAAAGATCAGAGTGTTCATCGTAGTCTATGCGACGCTTGTGGACGACAGTCTCCCGCTCTTTACCTATTTTAAGCAGAAGTTATTACACGTCTGACGCAAATGTGTGGCAATGAATTAAAATTGATGTCTGCAGTTACCAGGGTGAAGGGACATACATAAGCAATAATCTGGACAAGTATTTTGTCTCAAATCGACTGTCGATGGCGCGAGCACTCTGCATATACATTTTGTTAACGTGTAAGTATGCGAAGATGTTTGCAAAGAAAAAAAATGTTTACGTGTACAATGAGTTGCAGTTGTACCAGAGCTTGGCGTGGTGTAGCAACGGCTACCTTTCTTGGGCATAGTTCAGTGAACTCGTGTGTTCCGTTCGCTCTTGCTTGTATTCACTGCTGTGATTGGACGTTTGATAAAGAGCATAGAAGTCTGGGCAAAAAGACAACTTATTTCACTAGTCTGTTTTGTATCAAATTCTATCGTTCTTAGTTTGTAATGCTGATGATGCATTGGTGGGTGCACCGCGAAAGAGCGTTTACTTAACGAGACTGTTAGAGCGTGCGTCCATTCGAATTTGAACGTATACAAGTACTATACACGTCTTAAAAAAATAAAGAAACTTAAAACAGTTAGCACCTGTTTGGTCCCATTTATGTACTGGTTGCCTGTTATGCAGTTAAGTTTAACACGCAGAGTGAAGTTACATCGCTTGCCAGATTTACGGGTGCATTTTTTTGCTTTTTGAACAAACTAAAGTTGTCCCTACAGTGTATACGGTCAAACGAAAACACGCTCCATTTAGTGGCCTTTTTGCAGGTGGGTTACGTGCGAGGGGTTGGAAGTACCGCTATCCCGCTTACAGTCGCAGCGCGGCTTCACTCATCAAGAAGAATGTCGTGTCGCCCGACCCTAACGACTATTTCGACCTTGGACTGAACAACACAGTGAAGCTTAGCGAGGACATAGTCCTGAATAATCAGACGTGGTGCCGAGCTCACCAATACTACCTAGACACGAGAGTGGAGGACGCTTCAATATTCGTGCCAATACGAAAAGGTACCTGCATGAGTAAATTGTTGAGTAAATACCTGCATATAACCAGAGAGCCGTACCCGGCGCGAAACTGTGAAACGTCAAAGTTGTTTTGACAATTTAGTTTACTAACCCTAGATTAAATTACGACGGCCAATTGGTAAATAAAACGTACATGTCAGCATTTAAACTCGTTATTTGTTGTGCGTACAGAAATAAGATAATTAAAATGAAAATAATTTGTAAGTATTTCACCTGATCAGGTGTATTTGAAAATGTATTTTCGTTTTCGTAAACGACCATTCAACAATTTGATACCACAGAGGATTACATTTACGCGCTTCAATGCGCAGTGAAAGTGCAACAACTAGCATTTCCACTTTTCAACATACTGGGACTCCTTTCTCTTGTATACCCTTTCCTCAATTCGGATACGTCGTTTATTCTTCAGGCTGATGACTGACACGTGACTAAAGAAATTTCTTTTGTTTGTTGCTTCAGTTCTATTGCCTTGTGTCAGATACACCGACATACCTGTCTAAATATTTTATTCTTACCCATCCACTAACTCCCATCACTTTTGTCACCATCTCGAATCTACGTCTGTGTTGCGTTTTTTCCTTGTGTGGCCAGAAATTAATATTTTTTACTTATTGTACCTTATTTTCAACCAATATTCTTTGAATTTTTAGTCTGTAAAAACAAATTACTTGATTTGGCCAACCTCGGTACCCTTTTCAGCAATGGAAACGAGCTTGTGACACAAGTATTTTACTCGAGACATATGGCGAATATAAATTATAACTTGATTTGCTTCCTGTATAGGCTACTGGACCACTTTCACTAGTATAGATACACCAGACGGAATCGGAGACTGTGAAAGAATAAAAGATATGCGAGTAAGCTGCTTCTGATTGCTTTCCACAGATAGTGCATTTTTTGTACCAAGGTGTGAGACTTGGCCACAATAAATACACAGGACTATGCTTCCTGTTGAGAAAATAAGATAATTGCATACTTACATGTACGTCAATTTCGTTTGACGGACAATCTTGGCTGAAGTGTGTATTCTGTTTCGGAATCATTTCTACTCTTGACTGCTCATTGCCTAAACGAAAATAGTTTCTCGCAGAAGTATCAATGGCCTCCTCACAAAGAACGCACCGTCTTGAGCAAGCCTTTTAGGCAGTCAAGGGAAACTCCATTCAAAATACCTGAGAGTACTTCTCTCGCAGAATAGCGCTGAAACTCCGGTGATGGCGATCATTTTTCTGAACAGCGTTATTCGAAAACAAGGAGTAATGAAGTTCGCTTAATTCATGAGACTGATGACTATCAATTTAAATCTGAAACGTGGCGATTATATTAAATGACTATAATTACATGTGGGGCTCCAATTTCTCCAGTTCACTATAACATGCACTCATTCAGCCGTAACTAGCATTCAGATTTTACATGTATGCAACCACTGCATCATTTCAGCGACGTGGAATGAATGTGTGTAATGGAGGTACGCCGGATTACGCTGTGTGCCGTGTTAAGGGAAAGAAGTATAGCAAATTCACCGCTGACACCGGGATTCCTCCAAATCTACTGGCCATAAAATGTAGTCCGGTGGACGGCATTGTTTGTCTGAATAAGGACCAGAAAAAAGGGAAGAGGTGTGAGGATTACGAGATACAGTTTCACTGTCCAAGTAAGGTCTCATTTCCAAAGCGACGTTTGTTGGCACATGCAGTTTCACTGTCTAATTAAAGTCTTATTTTAGCGAGATGTCTGTTGAGACATTCGTATTGGAGACGATCAGAAGCTGAGAATGTCTGTGGTATAAATCATGTTTTGTATTACTTCTACAGACACTGCATGCAAAGTGAACAAATATGAAACTTATCTGAAGTTCACTGTGAAAATCCTTCACTATTCTGTTACGAACGCTGGTTTCAAACTGTAGAAAATCGCTAAACAAGGCAAGTGCTCTTCAAGGGAAATTTCAAATGGCGGTTTTTTCATGAGGGTCTTCTGGTGGAAAGTTTTCTTTAAAAAATAAAATTACACTGTAATACAGCTGCTGGTAATTAATTTTTATGAAAATTGAAAAGTTTTATTGTCACACATCTGATGGTGATTTTTTAAAGAAAACTTAAAAGTTTTTAGCGTTAAAAATAGTAAGCCTGGCCCCCCTGTGGATAAGCGTCAAACTACCCTCTTGTGTTCAAGTCTGTGTTTACCGGCCAAGCGATATGGGGCCAATACCGGCGACCCGGTAAGGGAAGGGTTCACTGGGTTAGTGTCGTTGGACGGTACTGGGCCATTAGTGGCCCAGAAACGTAAATCGGTATACGGTACAAGCGCTATCAAGCAACAGATATCCAGTACTGGGCCAATGCTGTCATGTTTACTGGGCAGTTTCACTCTCCAAGTAAAGTCCTGTTTGTTGAGACGACAGCTTCACTGTCCAACTAAAGTTCTGTTTGCTGAGTCCTACGGTTGTATTGTCCAAGTAAAGCCTCGTTTGTTTCACTGTAAAAATAAGGTCATGTTTGTTGAGATTCATAGTTTCACAGTTCCTGTAAGGTCCTGTTTGGTGAGACATACATGCACACCTCTGTTGTCCGAGTGTCAGACAGGTTTGCTGAGCCATACAGTTTCAAAGTAATAATATTAGTTTGAAATGTGCAGAACGGTTACTGCGGTGACTATAGAGCATCATTTTTGTGTAGATTTATTCCCACAGTAGCAAATCGTGTATAAGGCCTGGGTGTCTAGTCTGTGCTCGGTCGAATGGTTTTTAGTTATTTGTGTTCTGCTTCAATTCAAACATAATCCATGATGGCTGTATTATGGTTGGTGTGAATCAGCGGACGACTTTCTAACTCTAGTTTGCTCTGTTTGACCCCAATTAAAGCTATCATTTCGAATCTGAACTCAAATTCTCGAGCTTTACTTCTACCCTTCAGTTTGAAATGTGTTCCAATTCGGTACATAAAGAAACAGAGGATCTGCAAAATTTTTAAGATACATATGAACATTTATGTTTCAGGACAAATTTTAACAGACAACGTGTACGGCACCTTGTTCGTAGGCCTTCAGCATCTCAGGCCAAAATCTGAATTACCACCGCGCTACATGGCCAAAAGGGCAGCTAAATATGCTGTGGTAAAACTGCTGATGACTGGACTACGGCGACCTTGTGTGAGGAGAGTGAATGACTTCAACTTATCGATAGATGTGCGCAATGATTCGGTTGTTCGGCAATATTACGAAATTCAAATTTCTGGGGTTATTAGGGAACGCAAGGTGATTGTTGATAATTTCTTGTATACCGTTTGGGTCGACGCAGTGACCATTGCTGTCTTTGGCTTGTGGAGAGAAGGTGATTTGAGACTGAACGCAATGGGGATAGGGGGAAATGACAAGATTGGGGAGTATTATTTTGGACAGAAGAAAGGTTTTCTAGACGTGTCAGAGGGCCGAGCGTTACAGTGCGTCATGTCGAATTCAAAAGTAGTCCTCGTCCACAACAAGTTCACGTCGGAGACGAGCAACACCTTGCCGCACACGTATACGTGCGCTACAGGCAATACGGACGCAATAAATGGTGGCAGGTCGCCAATCAACGACGCCCATTACCACGGGACAAAAATGTTTGAAATGTTCCAAGCGTGGTTTGAAAGAGGAGTTGTGCTGAGCCCTCCAATAACCATCAGAGTTCATTTTGGCGACAAGCTTGACATTGCACGGTACGACCCTCCTTCAAAGTCTGTTTTCCTGGGGGACGGCCACACAGTTTTCCATCCCATGACTGATGAAAATGTCGTTGGTCACGAAATGGCACACGCATTTATACTGGAAACTTCCCGCTTACAAAACCGGTTACAATCTGGTGCAATTTCAGAATCTTTCGCAGATATCTCGGGTGAAGCATTGGAATTTTACTTAAACGGTAAAGTTGACTGGAAAGTCGCTCGGTCGATAAAGAAAGGTGGCGCTTTGGATGCATTGCGTTATTTCGACACGCCAGGAATCGACGGCAAATCGAAATCCCATTTCCGGGATTATTCAGATTCCATAGATATCCACTACACCTCTGGAATTTTCAACAGAGCCTTTTACAAATTGGCTACTAGAGAGGGTTGGGGTGTTAAGAGAGCATATGTAGTGTTTTGGCTGGCTAATGTCATGTCGTGGAAGAGATGTACGGGGATGGCAAAGGCTGTCTGTGGCGTGTTGGACGCGGCAAAATCTCAGCGATATTCTGAGAAAGACATTGCTCTGGCATTTTTTGACGTTGGGCTAGAGTGCACAGCGGCGGTTAGAGCGTCATCGGATCAATGTGGTTGACGGCACGCGTGAAGTGTACAACAGAGAGTTTCAGAGACCAATTTCATGTAGACTACTTGACTGTTTAAAAAACTGCATACTTAAACCAAGGTTCTCTCAGTATACAGAAGAACAATTTTTTTTGTCCCCCAGCCTCGTATTCTATGTTACCTGAACTCGATTTTAATCTTTTAATACAAGATTGTATAAAATTCATTGGACATTCATTATTTTTCTTTGAAACCTTGGACATCGAACCGGTACAATATGTTATCGTTCTAAGTTTTCTACTGCAAAGTTGGCCCAATCTTGAAAAACTGTCACTCTCCACGATGAGCAAGGCGCAACTGGAAGGTTAGAATTTTTTAAAAACATCATCGACATCTGTGTAGCGGAAAAAGAGCAGAGAATTAAGCACCTAAACTCAAGGGTCTGGCAGTGTCGCCCATTGGGACTCGAACCCACGATCATGAGTTCAGAAAGCGGGCACCCAGCACACTCATAAAGGGAAACGCTATTCACTATGGGTTTTTCCATGGCCAGTTTCTTTCCGAAACTTTGCTATTATTGCAGAATTATCTCAGAAAGGGTGTGTTCAGTGGCTGATTTAGAACATTGCTGGAGTGGGCACCCACAATTTTCAAAGGAAAAAGGCAGAGCATTCACAGGACAGGAGCCAAACATTTTCTTATGTACAGATGGGTGCGTAACGCCTAAAAATGCATATACTGGTGTATTTTTTTTCTTTTTTTGCATTTTATAATTTTGGGTGTGTCCGTAGGAGTAGGTTATGCTCCTTGCCCTCCACCCCTTAATTCCGCCTAGGGCCTTGGGCCAACTGAGAGTTTATGAAAATAACCCCTTTAAATTTAAAAGCGTGAATGTTTCTAACACAAATCCTATAAAACTAATTTTTTGTGGAAGTTCTTTCCAAGTGCTACGTGTAGCATAATTTAGGGTCGAGTTAAGCATCATAAAAATTATCATAGACGCACTTGGGTTGCTTAATTTGGGCCAAATGGCGCATTTAAATTGTGTCGACGTTAAATGAGGAATCTGCTGGCTCTCTAACTTAAATACATGTGCAGACCTGTGGATCAATTGACACGTTTTTCTTCAATGACCACTGAAGTGAATTTTTTCTAAATGGTAGGTGTCCTAGTTTTTCAGCTGCTCGTCCCTGACACGAAGTCAGTTACCGGATACAGATTAGCCCCGGCAGGCATGAGCGAGGGGGGGTTCAGACCCCCTAGTTGGATCTCCTCCAGCCAAACACTCCTATGCCATAGACATACATTTCGGTGTCGCGAGCATGGAGAATTCCTATAGAACTTGCCGAGTCGAATCATCCCCGAACTGGCTAGCGAACCTCGCATACAATGAGTTAAAGGAACAGCGACATTACCAATAGCATGAAATATCAACTCTCACGCGAGACCAATTATTACCTAACTGAAGATACATGTATGAACACAGCAGCCAACCACAGGGCACTTTTAAAACAGTCCATGCATCATGAATCATCGACAAACTATAGATAAAAAACTAGAATGACCGCTTTGTAACTGTAAATAAAGGTAAAACTGTTATAGACTACACAGGTACTGGTAGCCCTAAACTCGACAAATATATACATGTTTGATGTTATTGTTAGCCAACTGTGACCTAATGACTTCCTAAAACCGCTCTGAGGTGGTGGCGTATTACAACTATGTCGGTCTCTTCTCCGGCTATCGTCAGGTGTTCCCGCGTTCTTAGAAGAACGAGCACGTATACGTGGTACACTCATGCTGTGATTTTTTGTGCGCGGCAGGATTGGAACCCACGACTTCTGAAACTACAGATAATTCGAGTCCAGCACCTTAACCACTACACCACGGAGTCTGCCAATAGACCGGCAGCCCAGAGCCCTTAGCATAGGTGAACGAGGTACCAACATCTGACCACGGGAGCATTTAGAGTCCACCTCAGTATGTACTCTGAGTGTGACCCCTGGGGGCCTTACAAAAGGCCCAGAAAATGAGCTAGATTAGATATTCGAGGTACCAGTCAAAACTGATTTAAAAGGAAACAATAGTACCGCACTGCACACCAAATGACCCATGACAGACAAATTGCACTCTGGTATGGGTCCGGCAGAAATCAAAAAATGACCCCCAAAAATGAGCTAGCACATACATTCGAGGTACCAGACAAAACCAATTCCATATGATTCAATACATATCACAGATCACTAAAACCCCTGTGATGAACAAAATACACTCTGGGTTGTGCCCGGCAGAAACCCCCAACAATCTCAACCATGATATGCCATCAAAATTTGAGCTAGACTAGTCCATGAAGCGAGATATCTGAAATTAACCGAGATGACCGGAAGAACAAACAAGGTAATAACTGTACTTGATAAAATATAATTCATAAAAGCAACAAAAATAATTGCAAATGTTCTCATAGTATTAAACCAAAAGGCCTAGTTTCACGTCATACCTAAAAACAGTAAATGGTGGTGAGGTTTTGTGTTTTTGTTCGTCAGCTTTTGGACAATCGTCAATAAAATTTTTTCACTATTTATTTCAGAAAAAGCCGATGTCCAACATCAAGAAGATTGACTGCGCATTGCTTCCTCTTTGCCGAAAGACACTATTGAACAATTTCAAACGAGCCCATTGTGTTGCTTTGCTCTGGGGTCAAGTGGATTCCGCCAATCCGGCCGGGAAACGGTTTGGATCCTCTCACCTACGGTTGGAAGGTACAAGATGGATATTACACTCCCGAATGGTTTTGTGGATCTACCGTTCCTATTTCCTTTTTGAAGGTGCTAGTTTTTTACAAGAAAACCAAACCGATCAATAGGTAGAGGAAATGGGCTATGACGACACAAGCGGGCCAAATCAAGCTGGAGTAGCAGTGACGAATCTGATACTGATATGTACATGTATTAAAACTAACAGGAAACTACTGTTGACATTCAGCATATACATGTAGTAGCTTGATGATCTCGTCGATACAGTGATTTTAATTATCTCTTACGATGCTCTTTGAAAGTGTTGCTCTATTTCATGTAGTTTAATTTGATTAAAGAAGGTTTTTAAAAACATCTGTTACTTTTCTTTCAGCGTATTGTTTAGTACTCAATGGAATGAAAGGGCTCTTTGGAAATAATTTTCGTGGTTCCTCGGGCGCTAATTTAGGGGCCATATGTTGTCGCTGACGTATCCTTTCTGATGGCAGTTTTGATAGCGTTTTGTATTTTACACAATCTGCGTTCTCAAACTTCACTGTGTGGGTTGGTTTTAGACAGTTCCTGGTATCCCAAAGTTTTACTGTTATCAGGTACTTTCCAAAATGCTTACTCTCCGCCATCATCCATTTGACAATTACCAGTGTGAGAGCTCAGTAGACGCAAAAGTATAAACTCATCGTCTAATATGTCGTACATTTTCAAAATTACCGCTTACCAGTAGTTGAGATTTCCGGTCTGGCGAGCCCAACAAACACTGGGTTTTAACTGTCATAGGATATTTGGTAACCAGTAACATTGAATCACATGGAATTGTTTATTGTGGTACCCTTTTGGTTTCTTCCGGACCCATTCCAGAGTACAATTTGTCTGTCATGGGTCATTCAGTGGTCAGTGCGGTGCTATTGTTGGTTTTAAATCAGTTTTGGTTGGTACCTCGAATATCTAGTCTAGCTCATTTTTGGGCCCTTTGTAAGGCTCCAGAGGTCACACCCAGAGCACAGACAACGGCAGGCGTCCATTTCTGTACATACTGAGGTGGACTCTAAATGCTCCCATGGTCAGATGTTGGGTACCTCGTTCATCTATGCTAAGTGCTCTGGGCTGCCGGTCTACAATTACTTAGAGGGAATTTTAATATACTTTTAAGTACAATAAAATTCCTGGCTCAGTCTACTTAGGAAGGTTTAAAAACCTTCCTAAGTAGACTGAGCCAGGTGTCACTTGGTTGTTTGCTTGGCTGACTGAAGACATTGCCTTGTACTTTCATGTACATGGCTTCCTTGATCTTTCTCTTGGTCCAACCTGTTTCATTGTCAAGTATTCGGATGTTATTCCACTGGATGTTGTGTTGTTTCGACCACATGTGTTCTGCTACTTCTGATGAGGTATTACCTTCTCTACAACTCCTCTTATGCTCAGCAATTCTTGTCTCCAGTGGTCTTAATGTTTCACTGATATACGATTCACCACATTCACATGGGATTTCATAGATGACATTTTTCTTTTTTCCATGTCAGTTCTTGGTTTGACTTTTGTCCATCCGACCCAGTGTGTCTGACCTGCAGTATACTGTTCTTATTTTAAATTCTCTACATATGCGTCCTAGCTTCTCGGTTATTCCGGGTATATACGGTAAGCACATAGCCTGCAGTGGGCGTTCTTCTGCCACTTTGTCTTTCTTCTGCGATGTTAAAGCCGACTTGATAAAATCCCTTGGTAGACATTTCTTTCGAATGTCTCCGTCAGGTTGGTCATTTCTGCTTGGTGTGCTGTATCACTGCAGATTTCCTTTGATCTTGATGCAAGGCATTTGACTATACCATTCTTGACTCCAACCACACTAAAGGTAATTGACCGGGCTCCGAGGCCGTGTGAGCGTATGCTATTTCAGTGTTTGCTGACAGATACATGTAGCTGTTGTGAAACAATTACTCGATTTTATATGCTATCGTCACATTTTAAGGGAATCTTTATTCAGAAATGCAAACACATTATCGAAATCATTGTTACTGTACAAACTTTGCCATGATGGTCTCTGGAATGGGAACCCGGCGACTTCGCGGCCCCGGACAAGTAAGTAGATTTTCAGTTTAGTGGCTAATTCAAATAAATAATTACATACACGTTATTTCTTTGGCTCCCTATGTCTTTTCTTGACTGGAGGTTTAGTTTCCAACTCAAGCTGGTTTATGATTGGGTTCCGAGCCCGGCCGGGCACTGGCCGGGATAACGAGTTAGTCCGGCCGCAACGGGCCTAATCGGGTTCCGAGCTACTGGCTGGGATAACAAGCGTTTTATGTGCTTAGAACTCAAAAACTCACAAGTCTAAACAACACAGTTATAAGTTCTCCTGTCTGTATTTCACGGAAGTATACTTCGAATTTATCTCCGAATAGGTCCCAAACTCCTGCTACGGACCTTGGTAATTGGCCTGCCGAACTTTGTAGGCTACGGTGTGTCCAAGCACCAATAAATTCGTAACAGCGAAATAAAACAACATGCTTTATATAAGAACTTGGTGTATTTCCAAGGGTTTTACCTGTACATCGAAGTTTGATGATTTATTGGTGTTAAACGATGAATTAAAGCAATGAGATGACACCAGTAATCCGTGTTGTGAACTGCTGAACAGACTGCGTGTGAAACCTATGACGTCATTGGATAATTTCAACACCTCCGTATGCCGTGCCGTTATCGAGTAGAACTTCTAGATCTAACTTGATACAAAATAGGTTGCTTTTTGGGTGGCATTCTCCTTTAATGTCGTAAATGAGCACACTGGAGTAGTGCATGATTAGTTAAAATATACAAATAAGTGTACTCTTGATGAGTGACAACAGGGTATGCCACAAAATGTTTTTGTGAGAAATCAGTGGCATGTTATTGTTTTTTCTTTAAACATTGGCTGCCGGAAAAAAATAAAACAGCAAGAGCGTAGGCCAATGTTGAGTTAATTAATTAACCCCGGTAATTAACATTATGCGGGGGAAACAAGATTCTAATGTGTGCAGTTTTAGCGTTTTTTTTTGGGGGGGGGGGCTCAGATCCAATTTCAAGAGTCAAATTCGGAACACGGCTCAATCGTAAAAAACTATGGCTAAGTATAGGCTCTCCAGCGATATCCCAGGCGACCGGCATTGGCGCTGCGCACTACGACTCCGTTTCCGTCGTCTGCTTCACTGTGCAATGAAGAAAATTACTTCATTTTTTTAAAGAAAATGGAATCTGAGTGACGATGAAAAAACAGAAGCTGCTGGTAAGATGTGAATTTTAATCGAAGCCTCGGTTAATCACTCAGAAACTCTTAATTATCTCTTTGTCAAACCTTAACTTAAGACGATTTAAAAAGCAATCGCCTCATTAGTGCCCACACAAAAAAAACGGATTTGGTAATTTGGGCAATTGAAGACTATTTTAAATACAACAAATTTGTTACGAACTGATTGCAAAAAGTATAAAAAGTGTAATAAGCATTACAAAAAGAAGTAGGTTTCGCGCGCCAGCGCTGTGGACCATAAACAAGTAGGTCTCTTATCATCAAATTTTGAGTGTAGTCGTGGTGGTGTAGTGGTACAGTACTCTCGCTCTTTCTGCCAGGTTGTGAGTTTGCGTCCGTGAACTTTGTAGTTTTTTATGTTTGACACGTTCGCTGTGTTTTTGTTTTTTATTTTTCTTTTTCTTTGCCTTTTTTCTTGGATAATACTTCAGGAATCAAGGAAAATGCTTGATTTTTAGAGGAGAAAACAGAAAAAATTTCCTGGGCCATTCGGTGCCAGGCGCATCTAATCGTGCTTTGCACAAATGTTTTCAGAAAACATGTTGGCCCCCCTTGTGATATCCTAGATCCGCCACTGTTAAAGTACCAAAAAGCAAAACACTGTGGCCGTTAAACGTTAGATTTAAGTCTTTAAATATATATTTTATCGACCACAAATGTCGTTTTAATGCGTTTTACCGTGGTTTACTTTTTACAAACCTTACATTGTTTTAAAACGGTATTCATACAGTCATTGTTCTTTAAAGTAAATGCCTTAAAGTGAGCAGATCTAATTACTGTATATCCTTGGTTAGTGAAGATGTACGAATAAGTATGCCCTTATTCGGTTAAGACACGTTGCTTTTGATGTGAGACAGCGTGTGCTTGTTGATATATTTGTTCTTTGAGGTAAATACTTGTGCGTGTAAGTATGGCATAAGCATGATAAGTGCTGAGTGAGCTGATGCAAATATTCTGTACACTTGGACAGTGAATGTACATGCAGGTAAGCGTAGTCTTACATAGTGAAGATTGGGTTGCATTATGGTGCTGGCTTGTTTCAGTTATGTTTTGCTCTAAATTGAAGCATCAACGGGTTCACGTATTCTACGTTTTTGGTCTATGAAAACGTAAATAGTCTCGCTCAATGAAGACAAGATATTCCATGGGTTGCATTTCGGTGAGACATTGTGCTGTTCTGTTGGTATTTGTCTTGTTTCAAAGTGTAAATAATTATTATAGTATATGTGTGCTTACTCAGTGATACGAATCTTGCATAATCTTGATCAGTGAAGATATAAGTAGACTTTTGCTTAGTGAAGACTGTGGGTATTCATAGGGTGTCAATTCTATTTGAGACTATGTCCATGTGGCACACTTTCCGGGACACTTTCGTGCTGTGTATTTATCCCTTGAAACACTTAATGTATATGATTGACAGCCTTCGTACTTGTCAATCACGTCAAAACGTGACGGTCTCATTGGTTTGGTGAACACACTAGCTGTATAACCTTTAACACCGATTGGTTCTTTTAAGAACATCGACATGTGTTCGACAGCTTAAGTGACGCGTTAGTGTGTTAGAAATGACTGGTCACGTGTCAGAAAAGACAAGTCACTAGATGACGCTAAGGGTGTTCCATAGGACTGGGCCATGGTGAGCGTCCATCAAACACGTTGTCAAAGATATCTGTGAGTGGCTGTATTGTTCATGGGGAAGCGAATTCTTCAGCAGGGAAGCTCCACTTACAAAAGATCGCTAATCGTTGCTTTGTTTATATGGGTTATCTCCATACACTGCGGTAAAGCTTAATTACTCGAACTGGCTGAACTTGTCCTTCAAACTTTATGTACGAAATGATAATTTCATTGAAAGTTTAATAAACTGAAAGAAACATCTGTGGTGGCCTCACCTGCGCTTTCGCTTTCATGATCTTTTTCACAAATTCTAATTGTCCAGGTGCTGGCGATGAGGTTCCATGAAGCACTTTTATGAACATCTCGCGCAGATTGTAGTTGTTTTCAACGCTCGTTATATACGACAGTGCCTTTTAATCAGAGAACACATTTAAGCTTGCGCATTGCAAACAGTTCACACGTAAGTCAAAGGCCGATTTTCAAATTAAATATCCAATGATAACTGTCAATCGACACCAAAATTAATCTTTTAATTTGTCTAACGGCAAAGTAAGATCGATTTTTGTTCAGCCCTGACCTAGCCGCAAGATGCATCTGAGCTTTTCTCTGATAGGTGAGACACTTTTAATCATAATAACGACAACCTGTTTCAATTAATGTTGTGTGATATACTGCTATGCCTAGTTTAAAGCATGCAACCCTGTGCTGGAGTTAAAACGTCGACCTTTTGTCCGGACTGCAGTGTATTTATACTTCCACAAATAAGAGCGTCATTGCGTTCTTCTTCTTTGTTGGAAGTTAATTTAGTTGCGATAAATACCCCGGAATTCCTGTGACGGCCATACCCACTTGGGTAGTGAAACTTTATAAGCGCCTGGTGGCAAGCCAGTCTAACAGGTCAATAACGACCTTCCACGCTGGTTAACTGCACTTATTGCGAGCACATAAATTATGTATATTGTAGGTGCTATGTACGCATTTTTACTATTGTTCAACCAACCATTACGAGAACACGATTGATGGACTAATTCCATTGGTTAATTGGTTGATCTCGTATCGTCATATCCTAAACTACAAAACTGGGGGCTTTCTGACAAAAATGTCTTGTAAATCTAGATATTTAATGTTCCATTTTAAATATGAATTGTAAATCATGCACGAACATCCGTCGCCATCATCACGTTAACATACTTCATATCGTTTCAGTTGTCGTACTTATGCTGTTGAAACCATCGTCAGCAGGATTGCTGAGCTACTATCCATCTGACATTATCAAGACAGACGTGGTATCCCCTGACCCAAACGCTTACTTCGACCTTCCCGCCCCCAATACCCTGAGCGCTGGGGAGACGATCGACTTGGACAACAACCGCCAATATCTGTTGTCCTGCCAGTACTATGCCGGGGTCAAAGTTCAGGACGCATGCATATTCATTAAAGTTGTAAAGGGTAATTGATCGTTAACGTAATTCTATGATATGTGAAAACCAATGTATTTAAAAACAGTTTGCTCGTCACTGAATCATTCAACCACGTACACCACTGTACATTATAAGAGAAGGTCTCTCCACAATACTGAGTCACCTGCCCATGATGTTTTCAGAGCACTGGACAGACTTTTTGAGTATAGACACCCCAAGCTCGGGCCAGGGTGACTTCGAACGACCGTCAGACTTCCAGGTAAGTCGTTTTTGCATAGTGATAGCCATATTACCTCCACTGCTCTGAGATGAGTGGGTCGGCAGAGACTGTAACAAAGTTTATTCTCTGGCGCCCATTTGAAGAAAAAGTTTAATAACGGGAGTATTTGTTCGAGTTGGAAGAAATTAAACACTAAGGTGATGCGCACAAGGTATTTATAACAACGTAACTTTGATGTTTTAGTCGGTGCGAGGCATAATTTGCCGAAAAGCTTCCGGCGTATGGAGCGCCTATAGGAGCTTGCATCGCCTCTGGTCGGGCAACAGGGGCGATGGTCATTGCCTAGTCAAAAGCGCCCCCCGCCGAGACGACAACGTTTTCTAAGCCTTACGCGGACATTCTTTCTTTGACGGTAATTGTGGTTGATCTCCCCTTTCACGACATCATATCTACTACAGTGCTCTGGTTGAATCAAAGGTGATTGCAACCGAGTATTCAGTATCTTTGGCACGACGGTCGGACATCGCCGCCATGGTAGTTTTTTTAATGCATATAATTTGAATTGACTGTAAATGGAAAACATGGATCTAAAACGAATTCCGAAAACGACATTATCGCAAGAGAGTGAACTTGATTTGCCATAACCGGCGTATTAATTTGTGTTTCACTACGGTGGGGGACCCAATCATAACGCGCTCCCTCGTAGGGGTCTTTATATAGCCGCACCTTCAAAACACTCTCAGTCTTTCGTACTTTACGTGGGGTAGAAAAATAGTGGAGCCCGTCAACCATTGTACTTTACGGTTCAAAATGATTTATAAAATTTCTTGTCATTAAGTGTTGATAATCGAGCAGGCCAAAGGACGACCAGTTTGCAATGGAGGTATCCCCAAAGACGCCGTCTGCCGAGTGAAAGGAGAACCCTTGTCTCAGTTCAGAAACTATAGCGGTACACCACCAGATGTCCTGGCAACCCGCTGCAGTCCTGTCGACGGTCTTGTCTGTCAGAACTCCGACCAGACATCAGGAAATCCTTGCCATGACTACGAAATAAAGTTTCTCTGTCCACGTGAGTAGAGACCACTTTCTTCTGACCTGAAACAATTGCTCCCACTGATCACAGATTGTGGCATAGCCTATATCACTAGTCGGGGGGCCGGGGAAGACGTTTCAGTAGTGAAGTCACTCCCTGGCGCTACCCGTCGACGGCACAGGGGAGTACACAGATACTCAACTTGTTGTAACCTAAAGACTGATTCTTTTGGAGACCGACGCTAATGTTGTTGTGAAACAAACGGCCACCGGTATGGTAGTTCAGTGGCTTAAAGAAGTTACTTCACTGCTCATCTACCTTTTCTTCTTGTCACGAAATTCACTGAGTACCGTAATTATGTACGTTCAAATATTACAGGGCCCGTGTTCCCTTCGAGTCGAATTGGGGTCGAAAATCGGCCCTATCACGGCCCCCTCTGAAGAGTATAAAATTGTCACGCAAAATCTCCGTCACGTGTCATAACATTTCCCTCTGAACAATCAAAAATTCCCGCCCTCATGATTTTAACCTAATTAGACAACCTAAAAATATCGTATTCAAACACACCGTCTTTAGTCACTGTCAAAGCAAGTGTCACATACAAAAGTGCTTAGAACCTATTTATGGCCAAAAGCGAACATTCGTGATTGCCATGATCACCTTACCAAAGCACTTAGTGTCAGTTAATAGTGTTTTGTCCTAACCACTTTATTTTTGAAGTCGTTCAAATATCAGGAACTATCGAAGTTATTTCCCTTGACGTCAGATGTTGGGGAATCCCTAAGGGAATCCCCGACGTTCATGACATTATCACCTTTGTTCGATGATCGTCGCAACATGGAGACAATCACGAAGGCCGGGTGTGTGAATTGTTGCAGCTAGAATTTGGAATAAAACCCGAGCAGAAAGATTGCCTTTTATTGGTTCTAAACAACGAAGACGTGCTGGATGTTCTGCCGACAGGTACTCGCTGGTTCTCTACGTGCCTATAGCCAACACGCAGGTATCACGCAGTAGCACCCGCTTTAGCATTGGTCGATATAACCTTGACAGTCATTGGTTAGTTTTACATCAACGTGAAAAAATGGCAGATTGTGAACGATTTTTAGCCTTGTCATGCAAATGGCGTAGCAGCGACTATTTCGTTTCTGCAGTGATGTTTAATAGCTGCGTGCTTGAAGCACATATATGTACAATAAACACATCTGACCCGGCGATTTAAGCGGTGCGGTGTTATCCATACTGTGTGAATACAGGACAGTATCGTAAACAAAAGTCATCGACAGTAGAAAGATGCACTCCGAAAAGGCGCAACCACAATTTCTGGGATTCAGATTTCCTGAACATAAATTTTAAGCACCTGGATTTTTCTGTACATGTACAACAGACCACATTTACATTTGCTCCATTTGTCATGCCAATTTGTTTTGTAAAGCGCTCCCTGTTGAGAATTTGGCCAGCCAATCAGAAACGCCGGTATAAAAAAATTTTCCGAGGAAAATATAAGTGCAACCTGCGTGCTGGCTACCCACCACCTAGCGGCAATGGAAAATTCTACCCCTCTTCCGGTCAGTACCCCCACCCCTTTCGCTAGCCTAAATATAGCCTGTGCCTCGGCCAAGCAGCCAAAAATAAGATTTTGTGCTGTTTCCTATCAGCGCTTGTGTGTTGCAGGTGATCTGAACCTCGAGGAGGATATTTTGTCACTTGAGGAGAAGTTTTGGCCTTCATGAGGGGAATTTCGAGTGATTTTTACAAAATTTTCAGAGGGCAATGGGGCCAATGTTCAGTCCCAAAACTCGAGGGATTGTGGGCCCTGTAGAAACATACAAGATATTGTCTTTTCACTGATGAACTTGCTGTGCATTCCTCTCAAAAGTAGACTAAACCAGGCTACGTTTGAACAGCTAATTCATCCAGTTATTCACTGTGGTCATCAGTACTGTCAGAATAATAACCATTGCTCTTCTGAAGTATAGGATTAAGGACTGAATGATCGCATTTGAGGATTTGAGACACTATTCATTGCATTGTTGGTCACGGTCAGTGGCGGAGTTAGGGGGGGGGGGCAAGCGGGCCATTGCCCCCTAAAATTCTACCAGATACTTTTTGGGAGATCGAGTGCAAATTGATGACTAGCACGCGTGCGCAACCAGGGAGGGGGGGGGGCTCGGGGGGCGAATAAACAATGCGTAGGCTTGAACAGACCCCGTTTACGGGTTTTTTTTTAGTCAACACTGAGGTAAGGAATCCCAAGAATTCGAGACTCCCGCATACCCACGCTTTAGCTGAGCGGGCGCGTCTGCCGAAATTCTGGTTATTCCTGTGCCCTGGCCTCCCTAACTCAAAATCCTGGATCGGCCCCTGACGGTAACCCCCTTCCCCCAATCACCTACACACAGCCAGCGATGTGTGTATCCTCGGCACCTAGGCCTATACCACCAGCGGCGTGAGTGAGGAGATTGTCGATAACGGTAATTAAACGGACCATTTGAATCATGTTACAAACTGAATGCATGTCTTGCTTAATTTCGAGTGCACTAATGGATGATGCACCTCGTGTTTTTCAAGATCCCACTTACAGTACAATCAACAATTTACGTGTATTGACTACAAGTATTACTGATCCTATGTAGCACAACAAACATCTACATATGTATTTCATCTGATCCAAACCTGGAAATCTGAAATATACTATACGTGTACTTACATGTACTTTATCAGGTAATCTTCCAGCTAACCGGTATTTTAAGTGAGTCCTTCTTCATCAGAGGCCATTGGGAACTCTGTATGTCGAATACTCTTCGTTTGCAAAGCTAACATGATCAGAACATGTATTTACTCATTCACCATTGTATTGTGAGGTTTTCCAAAATAAATGTCATTCCTATGTGCAGTGGGTGTTTTGGAAGAAACCTACAGACGCCGAGAAATAATGATTATTCATCTCTACCACACTAAAGTCCACTTTCTACTCCTAACTGGGGGTTTCATCTTCGGCGCCGATGCACTATGGTACGGTTGCAGGCTCATCCCCGGTGGCACCGTAGAAAACTTGGTGATTTGTGAGCAATAGGACGGAACCTAAACAGTACTTGTCACTTGAACTCACCATATTGTATCCCCTTCAATGGGCTAAGTCAAAGATACGTCACGTAATGGCATTAAACACATGATATTTACGAGTCCATGGGCACAAAACACTATTTACGGTAAGGCACTACTAATTGTGTGTGCTTGAGGGATTGCCGTGACCAACTTATCACGCAAGCCACGCACGCAAGATGGATACTCTCGCCTTGTATTTGGCTGCAAGTTCTCAAGCATTAAAATAGCGGCCTGTTAGAGTACATATTATTTTATTTTTATTTTTATGATTAGACGTTGTTTTGTTTCCAACTCATTGCTATTAGCCGCCTTCCGACCATAGAAGTTGCGACTCAAGTTCATGGCAACGCTTCTGGCGGTCCAATGGCGGGCGAACTGACTGCTTTTGGTTCATGTTAAATCCGTTAAAGAAAAAAGTGGACTCAGTGACGTTTTATTCGTTTGTAAAACATGTAGATTATTCGTGTAGTATAGTCCAGCTTTACGGTTCGCGGCGCGGCAAAAACGAGATTCGGATGTCTTGCACAGGTAGCCCTATTGTGCAAGACGGTTCTCAGTTTTGTGCTGAAGCCGCGAACCGTAGGGCTAATCTCCGCCTGCGCGTCAAGACTAGCGCTCGACCCGTATCTGACTTGATGAAGGCGGATTAGTTTCTCAAAGTACCACATTGACAATTTTCGAGTCGAGTTTTGACTACAGACAAATTACAGCCAGGCACATTGTATGCTTTCAACCCCAAGTACATGTTAGACGCCGTTTAATTTGGTTGATCTTTAAATTAAACGATATTCTATTTAAGGGAGTTTGGATCCTACAACAGTCAAGGGAACAATATATAGGATTGAAAACCTGAGTCCATTTTTCAACATCACAAGTGAAATGGCAAAACGAACTGTCCGAAGAATGGCATCTGCAAGGCAAAAAAATGTGGCGTATCAAAAAAGACGCGTTTGTTTCACCAAATCAAAATCCGAATTACGGATAGATGTCACTGCTGGCAGAATCCGACGATATTACGAAGTATACGTCACTGGCACCACGCTCTCAGCCAAGGAGAAATTGTTCATCAAATCCTTCGTCTACGTGGGCTGGGTGGACACAGCTACTGGGGAGTTGATCCAGTTCTGGGAACAAGGCTTGATGGGGTTACAGGCTTCGGGAATTGGTGGTAACATGAAGACAGGGGACATTCACTTCGGCCGCGAAATATCGCGCTATCTAGACGTTATGCTGAGGCCAAATCTTCGATGTCAAATGGAAAATTCTTATGTAAAAACAATAAACAACCACCAACAGGATAGCTTCGAGGAAACTCGCGCTCACGAATTTGACTGTACTTCAGACAATAATGACGAAGTTAACGGCGCGTTTTCGCCCCTAAATGATGCACACGTTTACGGCACTGAAACGGTGCGAATGTTCAGGGATTATTATAACATTGACGTAGTACCGAAACTTCCTGTAGTGATCCGAGTGCATTACAGAGAAAATCTAAAGCTGACCTACTGGGACCCCATCAGGTTCGAGCTTATCATCGGAGATGGAAATAAAGAACTGTATCCTCTCTCGGGAATAAACGTCATACCCCACGAGTTAGCACACGGTTTTACTCAAACCCACTCTAACCTTCTTTACCGTGGAGAACCTGGGGCCGTCAACGAAGCCTACTCAGACATTACAGGTGAAACACTCGAACATTATTTAACGGGAAAGGTCGATTGGAAAGTCAGTTATGATGTTGTAAAAAGTACCCAGATGAATAAGGATGCTTTACGATATTTCGAATGTCCAGGGTTAGACGGTGCTTCGAGGGGGCATTACCATGATTACAAAGCGGGCGATGACGTGCATGAGGGGAGTGGGATATATAATCGTGCGTTTATGGTCCTTTCCAGGACACCTGGCTGGGGCATTAAGAAGGCACACCAAGTTTTCACGTTGGCCAACTTCGCCTTCTGGAGGCGGTGCACAACCATGTCGTCAGGAGCTTGTGGCGTAGAGGAGGCTGCAAGAACGTATGGCTATGACAATGCAGAGGTGGCGCGGGTGTTCAACCAGTTTGGAGTGAAATGTCCTGGAATAGATTTATCCGAATGTTGATATAAAGGATAAAAAGTCATTTGTCCTTTACTATCTCCTGGAGTAAACCTGTTTATCGCAGCGTAATTTTGGACAAATCCTAGAAAACCAAATGAACTACAACTTAATTGCTGACTTTCATCGAGGTCAGTATGTTGATTTTCAGACTGAAAAATGTGCTAATGGCCGATGTGGAGCTAAAAGTCAGTAATTATTGGACATTGTTACATTCGCTAAGTGATTCATATTTGGCTTTTCGATTGTATATCCACCACTTGTTCAGTCAGTTAAACGGAACATACATGTAAACCCTGTTTTGATGATTTCAACCAATTCTCGTTCTGTCACCTGCTAAAACATCACTGGCTGGCGTCAATCTTGCAAAGTGAAAGGCAGGAATCAACTAAAACCTCATCATGCTTCCAATGTCACAGATGGAATATTATGGTCCTTAGTGGGTGGTCTTTCCCACAGCTGCCACTAGTTAATGGCGTAGGCCAGGCTTGCTCCTTTAGTAGACTTTGGAAGATGTTTTCAAACTTCCCTCTCAACTTTTGACGGTTGTCGATGGTCACAGAGCATTATTTGTTTCAGAGAACTGGATAAAAAATACTATTTGTTCATAGGTCAAAACCAGGTTTGTAGGTATCCTTTTAACTATCAACGTTTTATGCAAAACCCCATTGTTGATTGAAAAGATTCCAGGAGATGCTTCAATTGGACACAGGAACGACCGATTATATTTTTGAAAGGTACGTTTTGGGGTCATGCAGCGGCCGTTAATCGTCAAATGTCATTTGGTTGTGTCAAAGCTATTGCAAGCTGTGGGCCAGCACGCACAGGGTCTTCGAGCTAATGTCCACGCAAACTGCAAGAATATTTTATCTTTTAAAAACTCACCCTTTGTACAATAGGGTGAAGGAGGGAGATGTGGTGTGTTGGTAAAGATTTATATTTACTTGATGGTTTACTGTTATTCAAACGACAATGTTGCGTCAGAATCCGCATGAAATGAATGGGATTGAGAGTTTCTGCGTGAATCACTTAGACAAAAGGTGTTGGGCTGGGAGGGCCGGAACATGACTCGTCGCGAATTTTGTCATTAGTGTCAAATTACTATCTTTTGGCTTCTGCTACCTAAAAATGAAAATTTATTGCGTCAAAACACGCAACGTGTCACAACTGTGTCGCCTGTTTTGTTAAGAAATTAAGTCATGTTCCAGGTTTAAACGAAGAACTTGCATAGCAACTGTACAAAAGTAAATAAACCACTGTTTCATCGATGCACACAAGCCAAATTTAACGCAAGTCACACAATTTTTACAACATCAACGTTTTGCGTGTTTTTCTACCACACTGAAGGAGAACACAAGCAAGCACTAGAAAAATATTGAGGCCAATGTTGAATTGAAGAAACTATAATATCTGTACAGTAGATACCAACAACTTTTAGAACTTAAAAACCATTTTTATTGCCATGGATTTACATAATAAAGTCAAAATTTTCCTGAAGGCACATGAGGTCATGTATAATGGAATCTCTCTTCATAATAATATATATATTTTCAATCTTTTTTAAGTTTAAACATTGCCCAAACGATAGTGTCGATGATAGTTGTCGTACGTGAATAATGTATGGTTTCATTTTTGTCGTTTTTAAGTTGCCTCACCAAGGGAAAACTACGTCACATTCCTCAGCATGAATGGCGATAGTCCGAAAAAAACCCTTAAGCAGGACTGAAGACTGTAGGCCTAACGTGTGAATACAAATCATACTCGAATTGAACGTCAAATATAAACCTGCATACGTCGAAATTGCAAACGCGTGACCACACGTATCTGCAGAACAAAATAATGTTCTCTAACCCTCGACAACCCTCAAAAGTTTGGAGGAAAATTTGAAAACTCCTTATTTCTAAGTCTGCTAAACGGGTAGCGTGGTCTACGCTTTTAGCGAATTACAAGGCAAATGTAGAGAATCGTAACATCCAATCTGTGACATAGAGGCAGGTTTTAATTGGTTCCTTCTTCTATCTTTCAAAACTGGCGCCAATGGTGCATTAACAGGTGATAGAATGAGGAAAGGCTAAAATCATCAAAACAGTGTTTAGTATCTTTTTAAAATCACGTACACCCTGCCAGTGTATGCTGTACGAGTCCGGTCAAATAATTTGTCAAAATTTATTTTTCCACATTTTGTAAACAATTTTTGTACAAATTGTCCTTCTAACTGTCGGCGCGTCTGACAGTCGGCCCTTCAGACTGTTGGCCCTGCAGACTGTCGGACTGCCAATTGACCTGTACCACCCCAAAACTAATTATATTTTGCCTTAGTTCTACTGGCTGATTAACTCCCGCTTACTTTTCATGTATCATGGAAAAGGGCTTCGGCGTGTTGCAAACTAACCATTAATGAAAGCAATCCAATTTTTTTAGTCGTCATATTGGTCTATTCACTCAAGATAAAAAATAATGGTGGACAGAAATAATTACTTCAACGAACATTGATTAAAAATTCATCGTAAGCAACACATTTTCTCCTGTTTAATAATTACGCCAAGCAACTGAACCACAAGATGTCTGCAACAAGCGCTCACATAGTCTTTAAACCCAACACTAGGTGGCTCTGTGTGTTTTACACAGTTGTTGAAGAGGTTTTGTATCCACCGTGAGGTTAACTTTCAAGCAGTCGACCTACATGTATTTCGCTTTTGTTTACTGATCAAGAAGGAGTTATAGTTATTTTACTATGAAAAGGACTGTTAATGCATCGCCTGCCATCGAGTAAACAGACAATAATGGTTGTGTTGAGTGGGCTGAATATGATGCACCAGAGGACCCTCTTTCTCAGTAGTATGTCTTTATTCTGCGGAACGTTGGCGGCTCCGGGAAATGCCAATGAATGTAGCCTACATTCTTAGCGCGATAACTCGCAGATTCATCCCTGTTAATATGGGCAAATTTCAATAAAATTTCCATTTTATGTATTCATACTAACTCAGGGTAGAACCAGTCAAGCTAAGAACGCTAAAATGTTCTCCGGTTACTTCGCAACAATTGTGTAAAATTTTCTAAAACTGGCGGTACCACAGATTAAACATTTACCTCCAAAATCAAGAACGGGACAATTTCACTGAAGCCGTTAATTTTTCAAACTGAGAATATTTTACTGTTATAAATCATTCCACCTGGGTGTTCAAAACGCTATACATGTATGTCAAAAAATATGACATGCCGGATGTTCCACTAATGCAGTGTCAATCTTCAAATACAGGCTTTCGAGTTGTATGACGTGCTGGTTGTGCAATGGCAATTGAGAGCGACAGGATTCGAATCTCAATGACGGAACTTCAAGAAAAAAGAAACGTGAAAGAAAATTTGAAACGGCGTCGCCATAATAGCAGTTGGTGACGATTTAGTGACTCGGTAGTACTACTTTATAACTCCGTAATTTGACCAAATCGTTATAATAATGTCAATACGCTCCATTGCCGCTAATTACATGTTTTGCTTGCGTTTCACTTCTTGTGAATTAGACACCTAAAAAGTCAAGCATTGGTTAAAACAAGGCGCGAGATTTCAGGTCAAAAATACAAGATATGGTAAGTGTACTAGCAGGATGCTACGAATTTATCTGAGACGGCACTGCAACAATTGTACGAAGCTTTTTCACATAAAAATACTTCATTTTCTTGCGTGATTATGTTTTTTTTTCTTTTGCCTTCGTATCCGCAGAAATCTTCCGAAGCCAGTGATCCTTTGTTTCTCCGGCTATTGAACCACGTGACTTTCCAAGTGCCGCCTTCAATCGTTCTCAAGCCGTCTTGTACCGGCACGTAATTTTAAAGTCAGGAATGCTATCCAACAAGACGTGCAGCATTCAACCAATAGTTACACCGAACATTGCATAGATGAGCAGTTATAATTAGCAACCTTATCGGATTGTCCGGCATTTAGAACAGCGTGTATGATAATGGTGCCGACTGGCCGAGATCATACGAAAGTTCAGAGAGGGATTTCAACAGGTTGACTAAAAGTCAAAGACTGGACACGTTATACATGTAAGCATTTGAAAAACAAGTTTAGGTTTCCGCGCAGAACCAAACAAAAGTAAACAAAAATGGTAATATATTTCTAGAATACGGGAGAGGAATGTAATCCCACAATCAAGCAAAACTGGGATTTCTAACATCAGTGTTCTCGCAAGGCAGTCCATCTCATGATTTCGTTAACAAATCCTCATCCCAGAGCAGTTAATCCTCCACTGTGTATCGGATTTTCGTCGTTTTTCTCACATACATGTTACACGTGATCTTCGGCTTTTTTACGCCGTCTTAAATTTGATCAGCACTACACAATGCCCCCTCGGCCGTTTTCACAGCGCCTGGCATCGACACTATTGATGTCACCGCCTCGATTACAGTTACATTTCGCCTCTGTTAGGAATCGGCAGTCTGTAATAAAATGGCCTTAAACACAACAGATGTTGCAGCTTTATAGCTATGGTCGAGTAGTCAATCCTACCCTAAGACAACAAAAAGCGCTTTTTTCTACCGTAAAACCTATTAGTGTCTATTTAACACGTGTTGTATAACTTACAATAAAATGCAAGGGCAAATAAAAGTTATATAAAGTATATTAATTAAAAATAAAAATACACATTGAATTTGTTACGGTTAACAGTTTCATGGTGAGCACAGCTCACCCCTAAACATCTAAGTACAAACAGAACCAGCTGACCCACTTGAACTAGTGTTTCAAAGCATATGCTTGAAACTAGACTATTCTCAAATTTCGAACATTTCAAAAAGACAAAATGCAACACCAAGTCCAATTAACAAGCGCAGTAGTTTACCAACCGACGAGCCAGTTACCTTCTAAAGTAATCCTACGGCATTCTACTTACTTGGAAGTGGGGTGTCCATTTGAATATTGATGGCTATCCGCTCATGTTATATACAAGTGGTGAAAACTGAGAAACAATTACTATGAATCTAGCTTTTGCAAAAAGACATATGTTTAATAGACTTCTAATTTTGTCTTGACCTTTCCCAATCACTGGGATTTGAGGTGGTTTCTGGGCTTGGGGAGTAGCGTTAGCGCCATAATACTGTAGACCAGGCTACTGTATATTACACATGAAGGCTTAGCTTGACGCGGCTGCTTGTATGCTCCGAAAGCATGACGGCCAAAGGCACCACCAGTAGAACTTGAGAATAGCTTCAGGAAATGATGACCGAAACGATACCTAGCTTCTCATTTTTTTCATTCTATCAAGTTAATTGTCAACCTTCATGGATTTTTTTCCAAAAATCAATATTCACATATTGTATACAATTGTCTCAGTATTTTTCATTGCAGCAGGGATTTCTTTAAACTGATAATTAAATCACTAAATATGTTGGATGGGGTAACCACGAATGGATATCTTGATCAGTTGATTTTAGGATTTTTGATGCTTTTACAGGTTTCCAACGCCGATTTCTCCTTGGTGCGTGTGTCGATTCCTTTGAAACTTTAGACATTCAAGTCTACGACGGAGAGAATGCGGTCTTATATTTTATTTTTGTTCGAAAAACTTAGACATCTTCGCCACATATACATAGTTCCTACTGTAGGAGGTTCTGAAACGGTGATTGGGCTTAACAAAAAATCTAAGGCACGGCTCTATGATACACACACATGCATATCCATACATCCATCCGTCCTATCATCCACGCATGCATACATACACACATACATGCATACATACATACATACAAACTTACATATACACACATACATAGGCCTACATAGATAGTTCTAACTGAGCGACTGCAATTCGTGTTTTCGAAAATTCATATGCAGATCAAAACCGAGACTTTCCGGCGTTCATGTGATGATCTACGATTGTGCGACGCTAAGTCATCGAGAATTAGATGATGATTTACGAAAGGACTTCACGAAGATTGACAATTATCCAAATAATGGACAACTAAACCTAGGAGCGGTTCCTGCAAAATGTTGCATCTCATAGGCTCATCCCAAACCTATCTTTACTTAAACGTTTTCAGACAGATTGTAAACGGACACTTACGACCAGTTGCAAAGTTACGACATTTTATAGTCCCTGATCTGTTCCACCCACCTGTCTTAGATAAAATCGCAGTAAGGACGGTATTCGTACACATAAGATGGACCTAATTTAAAGGACCAACACTTAGAAATCAATACGAAGCTTGAGTGCTGTATTTTTTCACTTTTCACTTCGTTCTTTAGAACTAGATGAGACAGACGACCTGCGAGAACCAGGCAGATCTTCAGGATAGTGTCCGTTGACCTTATCGTTATCGGCCGTCTCCGTTTGTTCCTTGCGATAGTCTTTGCCCTCCAGGTTATCGGTCTGACGTCTAGATAGCGCTTGACGGGCGAAATGCCTCAGTCTTGCGTTAGTGAGATAAACTATCGGCTTCAATATAGTTGTGAAGTGACAGAGAAATATGACAACCGCAAACACCGCATCGCTGACTGTAGAATAACCGGGCACAACCCAGATATAGCCGACAATGAAATACGGCAGCCAACAGAAAAAGTTTAGAAATGTTATAACAATGAATGAGACGGCTAATTTAAAATCATCGTGCTTGAATTTATAAAGTCGTTTTTGCTTTTTTCTTTGTTTTTCTTTATAGCGTCTCTCAGCCTCGTCTTCATCGCTGTCACTACTGGAGTCGCTTGAGTCTTTACGAATCCGCTCCTTGCCTTTGCGCTTTTTCATCTTTTGATGAGAATATTTGAATTTGTTTTCCATCTTCTTCAATTTTTGAGCATATGTCAACTGAGGAATGTCTTTATTCTCCTCTATCACCATAGTTTCACCCGGATGTACTTGGCCACTTATTTTTTTGGCTTTAAAGATACATATCACGTGACAAACAATGCTGCCTGTAAGTGGTAAAACAAATCCAACCACAAACAGAAAATTTTGATGCGAAGAGCTCACTTCAAAATTCCAGGAACACTGGTATTGGTTTACAAACTCTGCCATGCTTCCAAAACCCAGCAATGGGAAAATTGTTATTGTAAAACAATACAAAAATACAGTGAGCATGATGACTGCAGTTACAGTCTTGTTACCTCCAAATATTTCATGATGTTTTGATGGCTTGACTAGCCTAACGCATCTTTCGAAGCTCATAACAAACAGGGTATACATATTGACAAGCGCCACGATTGACATAGTGTATGCTTGAACCATGCATATAACACCAGTCAGAGATAACCATGTCTTCCTGGGATCACCCAAATACATGTGGTCTATCAACATCTGAACAATTGTTAACACTGTCCACAGGCAAGTGGCGCTGCAGTCGAATGCAGCCAGCTCTACCATGAAGTAAAACACTCGTTTTCTCGAATGTGACCCTCGCCCAAAAATGATCAGAATTAAAGTGTTCATCGTCAGACTTGCGGTGGCGATTAGAATCAGCGCCATTGCGAGAACTGTTGGTCCAAAATCAATAAACACCCCGCTCGTGACTGGCGGCCATAGCGTGGTGTTAGTTGTACCATTTGTACCGTTTGTTAATAAACCTATGTCTAAAGCCAAACTGTCGTTTGTGGACTGTGTAAGGTTGTCCGTTGAAATGGTAGTAGCCGTAACATCATAGCGGTAACTAGATGTCGCAATGATTTCCTTGGTAGTTGAATTCGCCATCATTGATTCCACACCAGGTCGACGATTATAATGGCGTGTTCGCCGATTCAGCTCAGGACACCCAGACTATGGAACTTGGAGCTCTGAAAAGGAGCAGATGTCGCCAGTACAGTGTACGTAAGTTCAGTGTTGTTGTGCCAGTAAATCCTACTCGTGGTGAGAAGGCGATATACAACTCCTTTTAGGTTACCTACACAACGTTCACTCGGCACAATGCGGCTGCTATTATACGTGCTATGCCTATAAATAGACGTTCGGTTCGCATTGATATTGATGGACCATCCCCAGACAAAATTCTTATTTGTAACAAAACGAGAACAATCTCCCCTGCCTTTGGAAGGTGGAGAGACTTTGGTATGTAACATGTGTCGGAACAATTGCTTGAGGAGATATATCTCGCACCAGTGTGGCACTGACCGTGGGTTCAGTGAGTTAAAAAGAGTGGCTTCGCCATGACATGCTAAACCAAGAAGCTCCCATCAGATTCTAAAGCTTCACAATCGCTTTTGAACCAACGACGTCAACTAGTTTTTACTGCACTTTGAACCTGACGATATTAGAAACATATTCGAGGGAAAATGATATGATAATTACCTATTGAATTCTGTGGATGATCGTGAATCTCTCTCCCATAACTTGCACATGCGCAGCGGCGGTAAATATTTTGATCAAGTATATGACTATACATCCACTGTTGCTACAGCACATTCATTGTATCTAACACAAAACACGTGACCAATCCTCAGCCTGGGTTGAACCGGCTTTGACCTCAATACGGTATTTCTGTTACAAAACAACAGCGACTCACCGCAGGGCAAATTAATAACGGCTTGAGCTTCCCAAACCGATGTTCACCTGCTAGTGTCGCAGTTTATTGAAGTTTGTCTGGTTTTCCACGACAACGTCATGGATAACTTGTATTAAAATCTTATTTCATTTGGAAACGGCCATTGAAATCGTCCGTCTTTGTTTATTAAAAAAACAATAGTTGCATGAAAACTAATAGGAGAAAATTATTTTTTGTTCTTTCTTCCTTTCCTGAAAAGAGGTCATATCACAATTTCATGTTATGGTTAAATGCAAACATTTGCATACAACGTTAGTCTCAACTTTCTGTTATCAAATTTAACCATCCAAACAATTCTGGAATTTGCACATAATCTTGGTTTTGGCTAGGACCAATAATACTCCCAGGTTTTGGTCAGGCATTTAATGTTGTTGTAAATACAAGCGAATCACAATTTAAGTGGACAGCGTCCCGCGTGTAGTTGTTCAAGTTGGGAATTGGCATTTGGAGAGTGCTGAGAAATAAAGGTTTTAGTTTTTATTAAATTTACATGGACACTAAAACTTTAGCATTTTCCTTATACGGATGATTTGTTTATTGCGCGGAATGTCATTACGTAGGGAATTCATTGAATGCATTGCTATTTACAGCTGTGGACTGACTGACGTCATAAGCCCTGGCAACAACACAGAGGTTATCTCAAAATAGCCAGATTGATTACAATAAGCTTGATCACGTTCTCCAATCACAACACAGAAAACGGCGCCACGTGACCCCTATTTTCAGGTATGACGCATAGCCTAAAAATAACCAGCCACGGAGTGAATCATTTAATATATAAGCTTCCCCAGTCTCCGAGTAGAGGTAAACCCTAAGTCAGAGAGTGAGTCATTACGACTAGAGAGAGATTTCCATAGTTGACCTGAAAATTCTTTACCGGCGGAAGTTGTTTGAAGTTGAAGATTTTAGGAGATAGACGCAAGCAAGTAATGTACAAAATGGATCCAGTCACTTACGCCGACTCCAAGTATACTGTGGCAGATATTTTATCAAGCATGGCGAACGGACAACCTATTACACCGACAGTGAGTATTACACGATTTCTGCCCTTGTTCTGTCGTCTGTCTTTCTGCACCGTTGGACATTTTATGTATACTGTTCTTGTTACAAAATAGTCTACTGGAGTTTTACTGTTGTGCGGGCGAGTGTTGTTGGCGCACTTGCATCCAACTGAATTCTTCGCTCACTTGGACGATTTCCAACATGGCGCTAACAAAGAAATATCTACTACCAATTTTAAGTCCGTTGAAATCCTACACCATAGGAAATATTAACACGTACTGGCATATTTAATGCTATTTCATTCATACTCGTTAAGTTGAGATAATTTACGCTGATGCTATAGAAATTTAGTATGTTGTTGCTTCGCGCTGTGTTACATGCATGCACACAAGCCAGCTGGGCAGTTAGTATTGAACTAGGTCAAACTGTCGCATGCCATTACTATGCGGGTTCAACGGTCATTCCATCCATCGCGCTTTCATAATACGCAGTTGTATTGTTTGCAAACCACGTGAAGAGGCAATAAAAATTCCAGTGCTTATTTATTGCATTGATATATGACGCTATATTCTTTTTCAGCAGTTCAGTGTAATCTCCACTTTATCCACGCCCACCTTGACGCCGACGACACTCGCCAGTCTGGAGCGCACTTTCGACATGCCTGTTGCCCAAGATTTGACCGTGCCACGCACTCGTAGCGGCTTCGTGCCGCCAGTTATTGATCCAGTGTCACGTATGGATGACAATGACCCAGAGTGGGTACCTTTGACAACTTCAAGAAGGAAGCCCGCTAGTCGTCCGACTTTCTCCGTCAACCCTTACGAAGTCCCGGCGCCTGCTCCGCGCAGGGGTGGTGGAAGGAGATCTAAGGACGATCCAGTAAGTTTTTATGAAATTCTCTTAATCCACCATGTCAGTGCCAATTTAAGTGACTGAATACTTTTTACCACTTCTATTGGTTTTCGAAATGTATGGAATTGAAGTTAAACCAGGTGTTTCGATATTTTACATTGTTTTGATTTTTCAACAAACGCATAAATTTGTAGCGAACAACTTGAGTTCTTACAAATGTGGGTGCTCTTATGACCACTACTTTTTGGAAGTCATCGATTAAAAACACCGGTGATTATTGTTCGAAATTGCAAGGACACGCGATTTTTTGAGTCATTTTTATACCGTGATCAAAGGTCCTGACTTTTAAAAACGAATCAAATTTAAAAAATCGGTCCAATTTGAATCTCAACTGTCTTGTTCGCCTTACTGCGGGCCAGGAACGTGAAAGTACGTGTATTTTTAATTCGCAGTCGGATGTTATGAACGTCGATGACTCGTTAGATGAAATGAACCTTACGCAATCTTCCTGGAAATTCCAGCCTGTACTTTGTAACCCAAGGTAAACAAACATTCCGGTGTTCACAACAAGGCTGCCCCCGTAAACATCGGTGTAAACAATAGTGTACCGGTTGACTCTTTGAACTCGGCAATGACTTCCGGTAATGGTCGGATGTTGACCTCAGACTGACCTCCTCGGTCTTCCCTCCCTCATTACTGGGTGTGAATTTTAGTTGTCCTAATTTTTTATTTAAAGTGATTAATGTTGTTTTAAGTTTCTGAATGGTCTTATATTTTTCCAGCGCCTGAGCCCAGAAGAACTGAGGCGTAGACAAATTCGCCGTGAACGCAATAAGATGGCGGCCGCCAAATGTCGCCAAAGACGTGTAGACCATACTAACGAGCTAATAAACGTGAGTCCTCCTTTTTCTTGCTCATATGATATTCATTGATGTTGCTGTCAAATTACTGCTACGTCTTTTTTGACAAGATATTCACGTTTGCTGTCATAATTTGTTAGGTTGGTAATTGGTTGTAGTGTTTGCTCGATATTTGAGTGCATCAAATGAATTAAACTAATGAGACGGTCAACATTCTATTTCTCTTGAACCAAATATGTTTACAATAAGAAGACATTTTAGTGTTTTCATATTTGAATATTCGAGCAAACAATTAGGTAGAAATGTTAGAGTGTTTTTATGTTTGTCCAATTCTCATTTATTTTTATTTTTATCTAATGACACCGTTCATGTAATAACCGAATAACTCCAATGCCAATATTTAAATCCTTACAGGAAACTGAGGAGCTAGAAGAGGAAACGAGCAGTCTGGAGTTGCAAATAAAGACGCTACAGCAACAGAAAGAACAATTGGAGTTCCTCCTTCAAGCGCACAAGCCTATGTGCAAGGCACCTGAGAAGATGAACGCTGACGATGAAGACAAACCTAGCCGTCCACAGTCTCTTCCCATCCTAAAGCCGGTCGTCGTTAAGCAAGAGCCCATTGACCCTAGCTCGGAGATCGGAGTTCCCATCACTACGCCGTCCAGTGGCATGTTTTCGTTTGGTCTTGACTCCCTTGAGGGCAGGACTGGCCTAACTCCCATGAGTGAGGGTTTAATGCGCACAGGTCTGACACCGACGTGTTCGGCCCAGCAGAGGAATTCTAGCGATAGTAGCCCAGATGTGCTGAATTCGCCAACTCTCATTTCGCTGTAATAGCGCGGCAACTATTTAGGATTTAAGTAATGAAAGATGCAATACTTGCTTTTGCCAGTTGTTGATTTAGTTTGTCTTCCATTCGTTTTGACTATCTCTATTGTTCAAGCGAGACATAAAGTTTGCTTAGCCGTTCTAACGTTATTTAGAACTAAACACTGGCGAAATTCGTTTGTTGACACCGCTTAGTAACCTTGTTTTTTCCAAGTTAGGCGTTGGTGTCAGTGAAGTGCGTTTCACAAGTTGGTTTTAACACTGTATGTATAGGCGTGTCAGTGATGTTATCGTTTTTGTGTACGCGGAGTCTTGAAAAGAGTTATGTGGTAGAAATCTAGTTTTTGAGAAATCTCTGGTTCTGATTGTTGTAAATTATCATTTCATTTGACCTGCTGGCTCTGCAAGTGGCATGTAAGGTGCAGTGTAAATTCAGTTTGATCACAAGGACTGTTTTGATGCCGTGAACTAATTTGCGTATACACTTCATCTTATGAACTAAATCTGAAATTATAAATTTCTAATAGGTTTTTGTAACACATTTTTGATTTCACTGAATCAGTTACTCTGAAACCAATGTCTGACTGACAAACTTCAAGCGGTACATGTAAAGTGGCTCTGGTGGACATTTCCGCGGGATCGTCTCAACGAATTTCGGAAATCTGACGGATTCCCTCTGCAGACGGGATCTCGTTATTGTTACTGGTGCAATTTTTGAATTATTGGTTCTGATTTTCACGCTAAGATTGTGATCCTTGTGCTAAATTAAGAGATGTTGTCGCCCGGCCCCCATACATGTACTTGTAATATGCCATTCGTCAGTTTCGACACGGACCTTGTCACCACTCACTTGTAGGCCCAGCTTACACCTGTCGCATGCCAGTATTTATCGTAGACAACTCTAAGCTTAGGACGGTATAAGTCACCAACCGTCAGATCTGCCGTGTTGTTGTATGTATTTCGTTTTTTAAAGTTTATATTTTTATAACGATTAATTTATTTATAATATTTATGTGTCTGTCAGCGACGGACATTTGTGCTTGTACATTTGTTATCTGTTTGATATAAATAATAATAATTCTTGTTCATTCGATTGTTGTTGTTATAAATGAAGCTAAGTGCTGCCCTCTTTAGCAGAACTGTTCTAGCCGCTTAGACACAGTTGTCGCCTCGAGGTGACAATGGGAACTGATCTACAGGTAAGCCCGGTGTAGCTGATAACTGAAATTGATTCAAATACTTGAATGTCATTACTTTGTCTTAAGAAATAAACCATGGAAAGTAACATTTCTAAATGTTCAACGATTGCTAACCCGTGCCAAATGAAATAAGTCCATATGGTCGGAGAGGTGGTCGTAGTCAGTATTTGTTTGGTCGTTCAGCTGATTCCGAGACAAAAACACTAAAAAAAATCAGTGCGGTTCATCAGACAGCAGGCCTCATAGGCCCGTTATGAGACCCGTTGCGCAAATCACCTGAGGTAAAAGCGCGAGAGCCCCGTGATTGTTCTTCGTGAAGGAAGTTTTCAAGTCTGTCTGTCTCCTTTAAGAAATCCGACAGACGAAAACGCTGATGCACATTCCGAATTTTGAATCACAAAGCAACTTATGTTTTCTGGTCATCACCGCTCAGCTAAAATAAAACTGTTCATCCGTGATCAGTTGGAATCGTGCATTTTATGGAAGAAGCCTTAAATGTTATAATAGCCTACATGTATGCAAGAATCTACCAATATGTTGCGCCAAATACATGTACGTTTGAAATGAGGGCTTGCAACCCTTGTCACCTAATAAATGCGAGAGTGCGCGACTCCGTAATTTAAGCCAGCAGTTTCAGGGCACACTTTACGAGAATTTTATGTCTAGGTGCCTCAGCTCGTATGCCCGATACCGTTAGCTTAAATCTTGAAATAACAGGAAGTCAGCAAGTGCCTGGTCATGAAACTTGAGTTGCTGAACAATACGAAACCACAGATATTATATTAAGATTCTGTCTCTTAACTCGATCAACGAATATTCCACGTCAATACAAATGATGACGTAAACGAAAAATACCTCATCCGGTAAACTTTGCAGTCAATGTCGCCCGCTTTTGCCGGATGGCGCCCTCGTCAATCTGATTGCAACGTCATACTACGCCAAAATGTACAGCCAAGCACCCACTGGAAGATATTGGCTATAACTGCAGGCCAAGTCGGCCAATGATCGTTGCATAAACATGCTACATACTCCATGCGCGTACCAAGCCTAAAAAGTGGGGGCTCGAATTTTAGGGGAATGTGGACCTTTTGCCAAAAAAGCGAGATAGGCCTACATTCAGAGTACGTAGTGACTGAATTTGGCAGTTCCTGTCTTTTTAGTGGACTTTTCAGTGAGTCCCTTCCACGGATTTTTTGTTTCTGGCGGACCATTTTGCCCACGTCGACAAATGGGGAGATCGTTCGAGCACGCAGTGTACCCGCCAGCCAATGAACTTAGCATGGCGGGAGTTTGGAAGTGCCTACATAGCCAGCAGTGTAATCTCAGTGGTGCCCATGGCTTGGACGTGCTGTCGATGAAATTCTATTCGCCAATTTCTCTTATCGATACTAAAATTTCAAGGGCGGCTAATAAATGCTTCTTCTATTAAAATCAGTCTTATTTGCCCCCTCCCGCCTAGGAAATTTTTCTATTTTTTCCTCTAAAAATCAAGCATTTTCCTTGATTCCTGAAATATCCAAGAAAACAAGGCAAGAAAATAAAAAAGGAGAACGTATCAAACAGGAAAAACCGCACGTACAACATAGTATTTTACTCGAACTCACGAACTGGCGGATAAAGTGCGCGTGCTTTACCACTACACCACCACGATTGACCTACTAATCTTGTGCTGTTTATAGTCACAGCGTTTGCGCGCGAAACCTACTTCTCTTTGTAATGCTTATTATACGTTTTATATTTTGTGCAATCGGTTCTTAACAAATTTGTTGTATTTAAAATAGTCTTCAAATGCCCAAAAGACCAAATCCGTTTTTCGTGTTGGCAATAATGACTGGATTGCTTTGGAAATCGTCTTAAGTTAAGGTTCGACAAAGAGAGAATTATGAGTTTCTGAGTGATTTACCAAGGCTTCGATTAAAATTCACATCTTACCAGCAGTTTCTGTTTTTTCATGATAGTCACTCAGGATCCATTTTCCTTAAAAAATGATTTAATTTTCTTCATTGCACAGTGGAGCAGACGACGGAAACGGAGTCGTAGTGCGCAAAGCCACTGCCGGTCGCCTGGGATATCGCGGGAGAGATTATACTTAGCCATATATTAGTTCCGTTACGAATGCGCCGAGTTCCNATAAATTCAACATTTCCCTACGCTCTTCTGTTTTAATTTTTTTGCGGCAGCGAAGGGGGGGGGGGTTCCGAGCCCCCTGGCACCCCCTAAATCCGCCTATGGCATAACTCATATAGCTCTGAACGTAACCCGGCCGTGATTCAAGGGTCCTCATAGTCTGATTCTGAAAAATTTGAGCCCCCCCCGGCCACTACTAGGCGTCATGGGTGTGCTCATGGTCTCACTGCTTAAACTCAGTACCCCCGGAGTACTGATAGTAAAATGATACCCATGAAGTCGGTCTAAAGGGGGCCGGGGCCCAAATCTGCCTATGCGTCTGTAAAGTTACTCACGACAGAACGCTGTGAATGCCGACGGCGAATAAGCCGGAATGCAGCCTACGGCGGCAGCTCGCAGCACAATAACTTAAATATCCAGGTCCGTGGCATAGGGCACAATTCTCAACGTTCACTGGTTTGCATATCGAATGGAAATTACTGACGATCGTTCTTAAGATCAGACTAAGACTTGGGATAAACTGACACACCCTAGCCCTGTGAGTATGCTGGTTCAGTTACATGTACAAGTTGAGCGAAAGTTTGCTCTCTGCGTGCGGAGCGACATCTTTTGAATGTAATAAAAACTGAATCGTCACCATTCAAGCGGTCGAGTAGTCAAAATCCTGTCGCGATTGAGCCTGGGAGTTGCTTATCCACAACACTGTGCTGCAGCAGGCGAACTTCAAGGCAACAGGGTTAACGTTTCACATGTAAGCATAATGTGTTAAAACTTGTCACTTCACACTTGCTGTTTCCATTGGCGTTGTTCCAGAGACGTAAGGCAGTCTACTTACTAAGTCTAAGACACGGCCGGTAGCGGCCGGCCAGTCGAAACGGCAGTACGGTTTACCGTTGCATTGTACATGCTTTGCCATGGCCTTTGCAATATATTGACTGTGCCTGGATACGCTGCCAGCCAGCCAAGGGGCTATGTGTTACCTATGCACCGTATAGTATACAGTACAGTGATCTAACCCCGGCGACCTGGCTACTGAGGCAAAATGATGTAAAGGCCTATAGCCCTTCCGGCCTTCGACTTCGGTTGGTTGGTTGGTGAAATGGTTCGACATTCAGGGCGTTGCCTGTCGGCGACTGCGGCCTTGAAAGCTAGGAGCTGCTTGGCATAGCAAAGTCAACTTTCAAGACGAGGTGACAAGTAGAACTACCAGGGCAGTTTGGGAATTCGGTGTTTAACAAACGGAGGTCAACACACAGTGGTACCTCAGTGGGGAATCTAGGATATCATATAAGGAGGGGCCCAACATTTTGCCTCGCGCAAGGTAGCGAATGGGAGTAGGTGAGGAGGGGGGTTTCCCCTCTCGCCCATTGGAGAATTTTGTTTTTGTCTAGAAGCATTTTCCTTGATTTCTGAAGTATTGTCAAAGAAAAAAAACACTGAGAATGTATAAAAATTACTATATTATTAGGAAAGTGAAGGGACTTGAACTCCTGACTTATTAGTCAGAGCACGCATGCTCTTCCACTGTGCCACCAACTAAAACACTATATGATATGAGACTTGTTTATGGTCCATAGCGTTTGCACACGAACCTGCTTCGTTTCATGATGTTTAAATTACATGTGCTTATAATCAGTTCATACCAAATTGTTGTGTTTAAAACAGTCTTAAGTTGCCCAAAAAGATCAAATTCGTTAACTACGCGATTGCTTTGCAAATCGTCTTAATTTTAATGTTTGTCAAAGAGAGCATTATTAGTTTCTCAGTGATTCACTGAGGCTTCTATTACATAATACCAACAGCTTCTGTTTCTTCATCGTCACTCGATTTCCGTTTTCTTTGAAAAATGAAATAATTTCCTTGATTGCACAGGGGCGGACAACGGCAGTGCAGTGGTAGTGCACAGCGCCACTGCGGGTCGCCTGGGATATCACACCCATATTGACTGGGAGCAGCATTACTTAGCTAGAGTTACCGTTACGATTGCGCCGGTTGTGTGAACTAGCTGGACCCCTTGAAATTGGGTCTGACCCCTCACCCCTCACATGCACACATAAACTAAAACTCCACTCATTGTCCAATGCAGTTTCAGTCATTTTATGTTAATACTGGGGTTTTCTTTTGTTTGTTTCGTTGTTTTTGTTGTTGGCAAGGGGGGAGTCGCCGGGCCCCTTCCTAACTTCACCTTTGTACCTAGCTGTACTTTGACGATAGTCTTCATACAGCTAGCTGGCTGGCTAAGGACTAAGTCTAACTCTAAAACCAGAGCCTACAGGCTCTTGCATTGAACCTGTACCTGTTCTAGAAGTTTTACTGTGCCCGGATAAACATATGTGCTATGTCACAACTTGTTGGTTGTTCGGCATTGCACCGTCTTCAGACGTGGTAGGTCAGTATAAGTTAGTGTCTGTGACTCTATTTCTAGCTGGTATACGTGTACATGATCAGATCACTCAGCAGTGCCTACTAGTAGACTTCACAAATCTATGAATATATACAGGTTCGTCATGATTTGTACTTCGAAACACTTCGCATTAAGCGACCACCGCTGTCCATGAGAACAGTCAAATTCAAGCCTGTGACATGAACTTACATGTACCATTAGCGAGGCGTGAAATAGCACTAAGGGTTCTTCTTAGTGCTCAAATCACAATTTAAGGTGAAATTGTCTCTTATGTAGTTTGTGAAAGTGGAACTTGCACGCTAATTCCTTATCTCTGTGATTGCTTGGTCAAATTAGCTAGCAACACCACATGTAACGGTCATGTAATTATGAATTAGGTTGAACATTGCCAAATGTTTTTAAGGATGTGTTTTACTCTAATATGACCCACCATAAATCGCTCAACCGTGTCTAGTAAGTTTTGTGATGTGGTGTTGGGGAATAACATTGCATGATGCGGGTTATGTGAACCCCCAATGTACATGTATGTCATTAGTGCAAAGGTCACCTACTTGCAATTTTTTTGTTTTCACATATACAAGTTGTCAATGAATACAACTGCACTTTGTTTAGCGTAGATGATGTTCCAATAACATTGATGTTTAGTTCCTGCACTATAGATTATCATACGTAGTTTGGAGCATGCAATGTTTACCAGTAAGGGGACTTTAAACAACATGACGTAGATAATTTATTCATTGTGAGGCATAATTTGCCAAAAAGCTTCTGGCATACAGGCTTCATTAGGGTGTGTTGTCACCAAGCTTCACACAAATTACACCATTGTGATATAAACCTTTAGGTGGATGGGCTGTATCACTTTGTGGTGTCTTTATGTAATGTTTTTGTGACAGATGAGATGACGAACACAATGCGACTTTTTGAAAATTTTATGTATTGCATTTCTGAACAGGTTTCCAACAGATAATGACATGAAGAGATGTTGGGAAATTGCACTGAGGAGAGATGCGTTTGTGTAGTCGTCACTTACAGGAAGAGGACACAGACAGGACTGGGCAGCCATAGCGATGGTTGGTTATGTTATGGGAACAGGCTGCATCTAGCTCAAAGTGACCTTCTCACAGAGTGATGTCCCTCTTAATAGTGTGCTAACCTCTTTACAAGATGAGTTTCATCGTGCTGATCCATGCTTAACAAATAAGATTTAGATCTCAGCTATAGCACTTAAGCCTGTAGCAATGGGATGCGAGCCATTAAGTCTGGTTTTAAAACTATCCTATACTTCTACTATGGAAAATTCACTGAGGTTAGCCGTCAGTTGTAGATGCTTTGGAGACTGTGATATGAATGAAATGAATAGTTGATTCTTTAAAATTCTTTTGATAGGAATGAAGTCTGGCTTTGATTGGCAGCTCTTTGCAAAATTTTTTGTCACAAGCGCAGTACTTTGCTTGAACTCAAGCTGTCCCGATGCAAATGCCCATGACAGTACAAGTTCATTGGTTGCGACTTATGTAAAAATGTTGCATGCAACTTGCCAGGACAGGTTCCGCTTTAAAGCTACAAGTTGAGCGAAAACGAGGACTTAAATGTGAACTTTTTAATGAATGGGCGTGTGAGCAGGACCAAGAAAAAGTCCGGGCTTATGCAGACTGACGAGTTACATGATGACGAGTTTAGCGAGGTCGCTTGTATATACATACAAACTTACAGACAGACAGACACATGTGCGTGCACACACACACACATGCATGTGTGTGTGTCTGTGTATATATATACACTCATACACATATGTATTGACCTGATTTATGGGTAATATTTATTTGTTGTTAAAAAATTGCAGGCACCTGTAAAGATCCGGTCTACCAAAGCTTCTGGAAATGGAACTGAGGCCCACTCCCTTCCAGATTCTGTTACCATTAACACAGAATGAGACAGCAGTCAGGAAACATGTTGTGAAGTATGTCATTCATTACTTTACGTGCTTGGTCATGAAAAGCTGGTATAGGTGATAAGAGAAATTAAACATGCATTTCCATGTTCGTTCCTAACTATGGTATTTGTGTAGCAGCAACATCATCCACGCTAAACAAAGTGCAGCTGTATTCATTGGCAACTTGTCAGTGTGAGAACAAAAAATTCTACGAATAGGTGACTGCTGCTCGAATGATGTACCTTGGGGGTTCACACAACCCGCATCATACACTCAGTGTTATTCTTCAACACCAGGTCACGATACTTACTGGACACGGTTGATTGATTAACGGCAGATTATTTTCGTACGCAGAACTCGTTCTTAAAAACATTTGGCAATTTTCAACCTGGCTACTTCATATTCACATTGTTGTTATATGGTGCATTTCCAACAAATTTGACCAAGCAATCACAGCGATACGTGTAAGTTCCACTTGAAATCACCCATCCCATTCTTGCAAATTGCACAATAGATGGCTTTGGAAACCATACTGAAATTCACTGACTCGCCATGTGGCGATCAGGTCTTTGTTGGACAAGCGTTTAGCGCCTCTTACAGACCCTATGTTCTGCGGACGGGAGGTTTCAAACCACTGGTATTAAAAGCTCTTAAAGGCGAAGGCAACCTTTTTTCATGTCATTTTTAGCAAAAATAAGTTTCGTTGATTATTCCACACATATTTTTCACTTATTCACTGCTTTTTGTAATTTAATTAATTACTCGTCGTCTACGCCGGAAGTGACGTTTTGGGAGGCAAGAATTTCGCGCCAATTTCTTTTCATATAGTCTGACTGTGAGAGCAGTCGAGTCAGTCATTGTTCTACCTCGGTTGTGATAAGTTCGGTCGTCGTTTACAAGTCAGTCAACATGCCACGCTGTTGCTACGTACTGGGGTGTACCCATTATCGTCTCACGTACAGAGGAAGAACTGTCCCACTTGCCCGAGTGTCCCGCGACACACTCCCACTGGAGGGTGATCTGAGCACCCAAACTGCTTACATCCCGCCGTGTGACTCCCGCACCACACACCTGGCACCTTCCAAAAGCTCCAATACAAGTCCACAATAAACTTATCAAACTTAGGCTCACCGATCTGTTCATTGGCTGTCAAACTGTCCTCTTCACTGGGTGTCGAACTGGGCCTGTATTCACTCCCACTACTCAACATCGATGCAGGGCTGCTTACAGGCTCTGGGCTAGAGAAAACAGCACAGGGCCAATCACTGCTAGTTCCCGGAATTGCACGCAATGGTGTACGCTCGGAGGCACGGGTAACGGTAGATGAAGTGCCTCCAGTCACTGTATATAGTCGCCACAGCTCGCGAGGTTTCTCGCTTCAAAAACGCACTTCTCGGGATTGGCGATGGGGCACTGCCGGGAATCAACAGCGACGGTATGGTACCCTTCTTCAGGCGTTGTTTCGCAGGGACCTTCATCAATTCAGCGTACATATCTGTCATAATCTGACAGCAGAAAATTCTTGCCACACACACACTCGATAACCCTCCATTGCTTTGTACGTTGCGTGGACGGGTAGCGCTGTGTTCTTCACATGAACGAGCTAGCCAAGTACGGCGAAGTGTGTCATCCTTCGGAAAGCGACACAAGGTACCCAAAGCGCGTGTGAGACGATAATGAGTACATCCCGGCACGCAGCAACAGCGTGGCATGTTGACTGACTTGTAAAAAAAAGCAAACGACGACCGAACTTATCACAAACGAGGTAGAACAGTGACTGACTCGACAGCTCTCACAGTCAGACTATAATGAAAAGAAATTGGCGGGAAACTCTTGCCTCCCAAAACGTCACTTCCGGAGTAGAGGGCGAGAAATTAATCAAATTACGAAAAGTTGTAATTGAGTGCAAAATGTGTCTGGGGTAATCAACGAACCTTATTTTTGTTAAAAGTGACATGAAAAAAGGTTGCCTTCGCCTTTAAACACCTTTCCAACCATCATAATGCTGGCAAATTTCCACTGCTGTGTGGTGGGATGTAGTATTGTCTTACCAAAAAAGCAAACCTTTTGAAATATCAGTGGATGAACAAGGACATCGTGTTCAATACATATCCCCCTGCCAAGATAATATCCGCGGCAACTAGGTGGCTGCGACTGATAAGACAGGAGATTTTCGATCCTAGCCTCTGTCGGAAAGCTATAATAATTAGTGAACTTGAACTACCAAAAAATGAGAAGGGGTGACGGTGGGATCTATTCCTCTATTTTTTTTAAAGTATGAGTCGGTGTCAATGGGAAATCTCTTTCCTGATCTCATTCTAGAGAGCGCCAATATGAAAAGTACACTTATAGTATTGATTCTGACAGTTTCTTGCTCATAAGACTGAGAAAACTGAGGTCAGGCATTTGTTTAATTTTGGCTTTATTCAATTACAAATCTCAGTATTGAGTTTGAAGGTTTTGAATAATTGGCAGTGAAGTCTCTAATCACCCACAATACGATGAAAATGATGTTGCCAATCCTAAGCAATTTGTTTTTTTTGTGCTGCAGGGTCACAGTAACTCATCCTCGTATTCACATGACGTAAGGGCTTGAATGTTTTCTCCACAAAAGAGAATTGAAGAACTCGAAAAGCAGCTACGGAACACAAAGGACAGAGAAAGGCAGATTAAAAAACATTGAGAAATGTCGTGACAGTCTTAAGAGAGAAGAATCTCACCAAACAGGAACTCACAGGTTTGTTATAAAGATTGCAATGTTCACCTTTGGTTTGTTGTTGGAAACATAGACGTGATGATAAGTGTGGGTTATTATATCAAGATACGTACGTGATATGCAAGCCGATTTAAATGAGGGCGAAGCATATGTACATGAGTGTATATTTATCATACATATCGCGTGAACTATTTTTAAGACGTGCATTTAAACAAATCTTCTGCTACTTGTACCACCGGACAGGCAGTAGGTTGAACTGACGATCAGAACAAGACGTGTTAAAAATCACTTGGTAAAATTTCATTGAATTAATAAAAGAATGTGATATTTCAAACTTTGCTGTAACTATCAGCGATTTTATTTGCTTATATTGACTAAATACAACATGGTTTCCATTGGGAGTTAGGACCCAGAGGTTATGATTTCTGTGTTTGGCGTAGTAATACATGTATGTTTACCCTCGCAATGACTCATTCACGACTAGATGGCCAAAGGAGATAGTTGTATCATTTAGGTTTCGTGTGTTTGCACACTTAAAACATTTTTTTCACCTTAATTTTCATCAAATTTGTTGGAACAAAATTTTATATGGTATTTAACAGATACATTCATAGAAATCATTTGTGGTATATATTTGGTTCAATTGTCATTTGTAAGGGGTTTTCAGTTATTTGATGACACTAACACCAGTACAGAATTCGAGCCATGTTCGATACTATTTTAGGAGATGAGTTTAGACTATTATGGTAACTGTAATTCTAAAGAATATAGCCTGCCAAATACCATAATTCTGACAGCATTGCCTGGGTTATTTTCTCTAGAGATGATACTGGTTGTCTTTCCTAAGAGGAAATACAAAAAAGTAGTTCTGACGGCTGTATTATCAGCTATGAATATGCAACAACATTAATGTTCTTGTTGCACTATTAATGCCGCAAAGTTTGCTTTATGTAGTAGTATCACGTATACTGAAATTATGAAAGGCCTTGAGACTGGTGGAAATAATAGCTTGTACATTGCACAAGAAATACTCTGGTGCAGATAAGGACATTTTATGCAGTCTGGAATAAGGGATTATGTTGCTTGTTTTTGCCCTTTTGTGATTAATTTCCTCACTAAATATGTTGGAAGTTATTCCAGACGTCCCTGTTCATTTTGTTGCCAGAGATTCCACATACGCGTATGAGGAGCACTACTTAATTTCCATGGAACTTCACTTCCATAGATCTAAAGCAACCTTTCCCTCATTCACATATTTTACCCTGGGCCAGCTAATTGTGACTGAATTACTGAAGTGAATTTCATCCTTCCCAATGTTTCGATTTTTGCAGTAATTACCATTCAGTTCACAAGCGCATTGGCTGTGAGCTGTTCAGATACTGTAGGTCAATTGTCTGATGATCAATCCATTCATTAGTAGCTGGATCTTGGAAACCGCTTTTATTGAATTTACAATATTTAATTGGATGGAGGCCTGTGCCGATATCTTCATTATCATTGTTGTTTGGGTTGTTGAGTCAGTGGTTACCCACATGTAAAAAGTCAAAGCCACATGTATTTAAATTTGGGATTTGCAGACCAGGTTCCTATTTACAATATCAGCAGTATACCTGCACAAATATCTGCTGGTAACTATTTCAGCTTGGGCTGTTGTATGCACTGTATCAAGGTTTAATTTTGTATTTATGTATGAAATGTACATGTAATAAACAGCTTTGAATTCTGTTTTTCCACAGGTGGATAAGCTCTGTTGATTCGAAACTTGGTCTCAACAGTTCCATGCTGGAGGTTTAGAAGAATTTTATAAACAAAAAGTCCTGCCAAGTTTGGCCACGTGTGTTTTACAATAGCTGCAGTGTCAGTAAAGAAACTCCTGAACCATGACGCCTCCAACGCAGAGACTATAGGGTTTGTTGATCTGTGAGATGGTCCAAATGAGAACTGTGTGGCCTCTGAAGCCCTAGTGTTTATGCTAGCTGATCTCAAGTCTCATTGGAAAGCACATACCTCTCCAGTAGCTTGAAACCTCAAACTCAAAAGGTACTTGTAAAGCACCACTTGCATGCTGTTCACAATGCAGGAATTGATGTTGTGTGACTGACTATGGATGGCCATGCAACCAATGTAAGCATGATGGTAATGCTGGTATGTGAGTTGTAATTTATGAAACCTTTGATACCATCCTTCAGATCTACCTGTCCTCTGGATACTTGTCGTGTGCTGAAGTTTGGAAATAAGTTTGCTGCCTATTGTCCTATCTCCGGTGCAGATGGGCGAAGAACACAAATTTCTAACGAAACCTTTTGCCAAAGTTTGTCAAAAAATCATTGTTGATCTTTTAGTTGGAAATTGACGTCACTGTGCCATACTCGGGGTAAAGGCTGAGTGTTACAGACTGGATACTGCTTCTACTGTCTGCCTAATTCAAGTGAAAACTGTCATTGGGCTCGGTGATATCATAACTGACTATTCTATGCATGTTCTACCTGTTTTGAAATTAAATGGGAAACATGTCGGTCCAATGTGGGTGACTTTAAGAGTGTAATGAATAAAAAGATATGAATCAAAAAGTCAGTGTTCGGTTCTTGACTTGAGTCACTTGGGTGTGTTTATGAATGATATTTATGTCTTCCTATTTGAAAATTCAGTCCAAGGCGGAGTACATGCATCAGACATTGCTGTAAATCGTATTTCCAACGTTCACATGTTTCGAATCAAGTAAATCTTCGCCCACAAATCAAGAACACTACGTATTTTGAAGAACCACGAATCTGGTATGCTGAATCATTAAAGTCTGATGTTCACAATCGTATGTGTATTTACAAATACAGCCTATTTCTGAGTAATATACTGTATTCACGGTTGATTGAAATTCATGCCGGAGTATTTCTTAATAAAACAAAGCTCTATAGGCCTAAATAAAACTAGTGCACGCTCGTCGTGAAAGGCATTACGAATGTGTAGATCGGCTGTGACTGGTGTTGAGGGATTGACCGTCTACTACATAGGTGTAAGAACAGTGCTCAGTGCAATGCCATCACTAATGCATATGTACATAACCGAGACAGTCCACGGTTATTCGTGAACATTGATCACTAAACTAATATTTTGGCGTAATTGTAGAAGTAGGGGGCACGTGACCCCTTAATAAGTTTTTCCAACGTAGGCTCTGGCCAGGGTTATGCTGTGAATTTGAAACTTCAAGAAACATGTCTTTTCAGCTTCTGAGTTCCCCTTTCAAAACTGAATGAATTCATTTGCTTGAGGTCTGTGTGGAGGAAGGGGGGTGAAAACAATTTTGCCTCATAAAATGTGTGCTATTCGCACGTTCTTATCGTGGTGGGGTCAGTTTTTGTTAAGCGTTTTTACCTTCCCCCATAAGTCGCTCCGTGAGGGCACTGCTTTGCAGAATCACCTACGTTTCAACGTTTACGAGTGACTGAACGTCACGCGACCATTCCCACAAAGTACCCCATTTGTCAACACAAAACAGGGTCTTGGGTATTCAATGGGTGTGGGACATCCCCCATTACCTGCTCCTCAGTGGCCAGTGTGGGGAGTGAGCCCATGTCCATGGGGAGCGACTCGCGTCAGCAGCGGTGCCGGGGTGCCCGATCTCGGGTACGTGGAGTGGACGTCACTGCCTGGTTTTGAGCGCTTAAGCGTGTCGGTACGTGTGTTCAGACATGTACATGTTATTTGTCACTGCAAATTGTTTACTAATATATGCCGGTAATTCATTCGTACACTACATGTATGTGTGAGCAATTGGACTCTTCCTGCCAGTGTCTCCCCATTTTCTCTCATTTGGCGTTGTACCTCAAAGTGAGACATACATGTAACCTGTTTTCAATTAAATATCAGTTTCGTGGCGGTTTGTTTTTGCCCATCTTTCCAGAGATGTTCTATTTGTTGTACCCTAGTCTAGTCAAAGGAAATGAACAAAATACGACAAATTGCGTCTCCGGAAACGTGCTTAGTGCTAGCCGGGCACGATAACTTATGACTAGTTAAGCGTCGAATGAAGAACCGGATTGGCATTTTGGTGTCAATTTTTTTCAGAGGGAAGCTCAAAAGCACGTACTAGTTGGAGATCATGGTAAAAAGTGTCTGTCCTCTAGCTGTGATTGCATGAAAAGAATTCCGACGTTCCGTGATCGCTCGAGATTGGGCCAACTTCGGCGACCACAGAATGATCGTTTTAGATCGACAGCCTGCTGACTGTGAAACTTTCGTTTTGAAAGTTTGTAAATAATTGCAGCTGGATGTGCAACATAATGGGCCAATTACCAACCACCAGGTGGCAGCACTGAGTTGGATTTTGAGGTACTACGCCAAGAAAAGTGTCTGACGTCGTACAATTCTCCGTGGCATGCATGTTTACATTTGTTGTTTTGAAGAATCGCTGATGTGCTGCTAATATGTGATTGGAAGCTTTCAATCAGTGTTATAGTTATGCAGAATCGTTAGAATCGGGTTAGCCTGATTAGACTCCTGCCGGGGGTTAGGGCGTGTTCAGTGGTATTTAGTGTCACTCTAACACCGTACGTTGGCGGTACAGATTATGAGGATTCCGGACAACCGGGCCCAAATCTGTGTGAGTTGCGGCGTGATGCAGGAGAGGCCTGCCATTTTCGCCTCCGTCATACTTATTGCTCGGTATGCAGATTTGTGTTTGCTAATATATGATGATAGCGAATAAACCAATACTGCGACGTACCCCATGGTGCAGGGACGTCGTCCTTGAATTGAGCCAGGGGTGACGTCGCTCGTCGACCGTTGTCGCCGCGGGCACGGCGGGGATACCTAAAAGCAAGGGCTTCGGAATGTATATACCACCAGGTGGACGGTGACCCGGCGCGCCGTCCGTCCCACGACTGAATCGGGCCCGGGGACACGGGGTGTTTAAATTTGTACCAGGAAATATCGCTAGCGCCAAAAGACTCGAAAAACTGACACGATCTGATTGAATGTATATAATAACAAGAATGTTCTAAAAACTGAAAATTAAAGAGAAATTTTGTTTGTGAAAAAATGTAAGTTTGGCCATTTTTATTATTTACTGCTGCACAGTGTGAATGCATCAGTTATGCAAACCCATGCAATTTTGGAACTGCCGTGGCTTACCATGTAGTATATGGGTGTTGAACTGAAAGGGATGAAACCTAACCTATACCCGGCCGGATTTATGTAGTGATTAATTCTCATCCGTGCGCGAATCCCCGAGGAGATCGGCAATAGGGCCTACACGAGAAAAGCTCGCCTGGTCTCCAGCTACACCTGTACAGCCCTCGTAGTGAGGTTCTCTTTATCACCTAGAACTGAAGTATCACCTTACCAACCCCCTGTTGTCACTAGAAGTAGAAATAGTAAACTTGGAACTTGACACCCAGCCACAAGCCGTTAGCTGCCAGAGGCCTATTATCCTGTGCACTAGATAAATTATTTTTATGAACTATTTGAAGACTTTTCGTTAGAAAAAAACAAGAACAGCACAAAAACAGGTCATTACATAACATCGAAATTTTTTCGTAGTGCGCCACTAGGACCAATAAAGGCGACTATTATTATGTTTTAATAAACAGCATTCCGGGAGGCCTTTCCAATGCAACAAATGAAACTTCAGCGAATTCTCTAAATGTTTCTGGGGCCCGAGGCTTCTCTGGCTCCCTTACGGGACTATTCCCGGCTATAATGCCGACTCCCGTGCGCCAGTCCCGCGGCCTGCTTCAGTCAGTAGTGGATCTCACACTGTACTGTTTTTTCTCACTAAATTTGTACTGTGGTATTGTATTTGCAGTAATTCATCTATTGTCTTGTTTTTACTATACGTAAAACGTGGAAATTTTTCTTAATTTTTGTTGCAAGGCTAAGCCGTTTAACTAAAACATCGTTTTAGTTTCCGCATTTGCCTATAGTTTCATGCCCGGATTTGAGATCAAGTTGACCTATCAAATCGAATTCTGTTCTACGTGCCTTAATTCGTTGTCAGTCAACAAAATACATGATATGCCACTTAACCACAGGGTTTATACGACTAGGCGTACGGTTGAAACTGGCACTTCATACCGTACGTGTACTGTGTGATATCTTATAGAAGCCCTACCGGCTGCTGAGAACGTGTTGCCCAGTGTCTTGTGTTCAGTGTAAAAAGTGGCATGTTGGATATAGGTCAACGATTCACCACCACCTTGAGCTGGCTGTGGTGTGACTCACATTGCACGCGTGGCCAACACAGCTATAATCAAGTTGAGCTCGCCGATTTGCCTCGTTTCTTATGCAATCAGTTGTTGAACAATCATGTTCTTCATTTGGTCAAGGTAAGTCGCATTTATAGTGAATTTGTGGACAACCCGCAGCGAGCCAATCAAACTACTGTGAGTTTTCACCAGTGTTCCGTGTGTGTGTGTGTGTGTGTGTGTGTGTTTGAGAGTGTGTGTGGCCAGTATATTCGGAGACCGAGGCACAACTAAATACTCAACATCTACCGTTTAGTTCTCACTTTGTAAAGGTTATTCAGTTTGGTCGGTAATGCGTGATTCACCTGTTGAAATAATGACTGGAGAACCACCATAGCTGATCAGTCAGCGGGTTCTTAGTGACGTTTCATATGACCTCGGCAATCCCATCAGGCGAAATCACCAGCCGATTTTAGTCGTGTCGTTTATTTGCATAAACGATATTCGTTAACCGTGTCATGTTTGTATTGAATCTTGCCACTGCATTGTTGTGTGTACCTGTGGAGAGCATGCGCGATGATGACAATGATGTCATTTCGTCACCCCAGCGCATGCGTACGGTGCAGCAGATGATCACGTGTGGCGATTGAGCAACCCTTGTTACTAAAAATAGCACGAAATGAACGCGGCATATATGACGACATCATATTACCCACAACATTCCGAGCTCCACGTCAGTCGAGAGTTGCTTATGAAAAGTGTTTTGCTGCGTTTTATCTGCTTGTCTGCACCAGATTGAACATCCACAGGTAAGACATATGGAAATGCATTTGGATTTGTTCACACATCATATTTATGTCATGGGCTGTATTTTTTAACGACATTTCTTTAATTGTTCAGTCGGATTCCCCACACTAATCTCGGTCATTGTGGCATGCTACTGTTTGTGTATTGAGTATGTGGGCGTATTATCATGATCTGGGACATCAATGTGAAACTTGATGAAAACGGTTAAACCAGTCTATTGGATGTTTGCATTTTTCACACGTGTTCGCTTTTAATACTGGCATTGAGACAGCGGCTGTCCGTAGATAGCGATTTAGAACATGTCGACCTATCGACCACTCATCAATTGTTACGCGGCAGTTTCATGCGCTCGAGGGCAAGTGCGTGAAAGTGACGTTTGAGCATACCGAACTCATCTTACTGGATATTATTAAATCCCCTGGACAGTGCCAGCTTAGATCGATGTTGTGACATGATGGATTATATATGTGTTAAAATATGGGTGAGCAACAACTTTAACTGCCGTGTTGTAAGGCAGTTTAACAACTAACTCAATGCCTTGTCAAAGTATTGCGAACTTGTTAATGTTGTCGAAACGAAGCTCTATTAATGTGCGTATCCTCCCCTTTATTTTGCCAGGTATGACTCTCAAATCCTCTGACGTAAAAACTTTACCAACAGTTACGTTCGAGTCACCCGTTATTGCACCAGTTGACAACCATTCCAGTGACCATAACTACAGTATCCTAGACAACGACGTGCTTAGCAAAATTCTCATCTCGTCTGTTGTGGAGGACCTGAACACTCCAGTTTTTGAAAGTAAACTATTTCCATATGACAAAGTCAGTGTGCCGGATACAGTTATGACTACTGAGGTCATAGAACGCCAGCAGGAAGACAGCTGTGGAGACTTAACCCAGCTAGAGTATGACTGGAACACCTCTCTTCTGGGACCATTGCATGGCGAGGAAGAAAGCGTCCCCATTGTACCTAGTCTGCAGCCTCACCATGATGTAATGCTCGAGTCATTTGACGACAAATTAAACATTGACAATTCTAACTGGTGTGAACTAGATTCATTAAACAGTATTCGACTGCTCGAAGCAAATAAGGAGTCCGTCCAACTGGTCCCTGGGGCCGAATCCAGCCCAGAACTGACTCAGGACACTGTCTTCGACTACAACCTGGCGTCAGTTGCTTTGGAGACGTTAACGGGTGGGGATTTAAGCCCAATCATTAAAGTAGGCCTAAAAAGTGCAATACTGGCTAAGAGACAGAAGAACGGTCTTGAAGAGCCTTCTATTGACTTGAAGCCTGAAGAACCCGACGAGGTAATTGTTAAGGATGCTGTGATAAATAAGATAGGTTGCCGTAAAACACTATCAACCGCACAATGTCCAAAACTGTCTTTTTGTTCACTCCTGGTAGAGCACGCGGTGAACTTCTCTAAACAAGGATTCAATGACAAACATGTTATCTTATGAGACTGTACTTCGCCGTGTTTAGCTGGCTAAAGTACAAAATCCTATAAAACTTATTACCCCCGCAAAATTGTTTACCTAATGTTCCGTACCGTGATAGGATTCAATCCCCGTTACTGTTGGTCACAGCCTTAGTGACATCAGCGACTCAAGAAAACCTTTCAGTTTTTATTGGGGTTGCCAAATCTCTTAAGATTTCGTATTCGGTCACTCCTTGTATTTGACTTGAGTTGCTGGCTCATCCTGCCAGAATTCAAGCGTATGTGAACGTAGTGATGTTTTAAGCCACAAAGCGCTTTGATCAAGAACTTCAAACATTGAAATCAGCGACGTAGTGCAGTTTTAAAAATAATTGTCTTTGACATGATCCACAGCGCAATGCCTGTACTTTCAAATTATACACAACGCAAGGCCTGTTCTCTGAATTATTCAAAATTATTGTCGCTTTTCATGTGTGTAGTACGTATGTGTGCAGGGATAATTTTAGGAGCGCATCCTGCGTTATTGGCGCAAAAAGAACTTCACGAGGGCTCTGTGATTGCCAACGGCTCATTAAAATTGGAAGTTTCGAAGCACAAAAAGCTAACATGGTCCATAAGTCCTCCAAATCAGTCTGGGGTCTTGTACGTCATACGTGACTGTTCTGTGTGTGTGTGTGTGTGTGCGCGCGCGNGTGTGTGTGTGTGTGTGTGTGTGTGTGTGTGTGTGTGTGTGTGTGTGTGTGTGTGTGTGTGTGTCTACATACGATGTCCGTACCATGTTAACCAACTCTTGTCAAACGACTACCGTTATCACCTCAGTCGATGATTCCGAATTCCAAATATGGTAATGTTTGAATGTGTGCACTGTACATGGAAGTTGAAACCGGGGTGTCCGCTATCGATTGTACAATTGATAGACAAATATGGTATCAAAGATACGATGAAAATAACCTGATCAACTATTCTGATATAATGTTAATTGTCATTGGTTGCCGATAGAGCGCAACATTGTAAAACTATTCAATTTCAATATTTATGTTTTTTGTTATTTTAAACCAAAATTATTGAAAAGGTTTGTTGGCATCAAGTCATTTTTATCATGAAACACAATCCCGTATCAACAAATAACAATAACGTCTTTTCGCAGTTAGCTGACTGAAACGATTTTTTCGATTGAGCCTATTTTCGCGTATTCGGTTTAAGTCGATCATTTTTCGAAATGATACACTTGTCACTTTAAAAAACTGTTCAATACGTCATTTTTAGATTTTCACCTTGACGTATTTGTGAATATTATTTTATATTACTGTGCCTAGATTTCCTCCGACGTTACGGTGACCGCTGTTAGACTTGATTTAATTTGATTTTTGTGAAGGAGACAATTTCGACGACCCTCTTACTGTTGCCTAGAGTTTTAAAGTTTGCTATTATTTTACGTAGTTGCTGTGAACATTGTTTATGCCCGTTTGAGCCACACTATTTGATTAGCTTAAACATTTTATTTTCTGAAAAGGAATATAGAGGCACCGTTACACGCATTGAAGGTATTTGTAAACTTCTGAACACAAATATACCGCTCACTGTCGTGCGAGTTATCGCCTTATCAGTAGCGTATATCATATCAGCGGTGATGGCAAGTGGCACTGCTTAGCACTGCATCACTCACTGCGGCCCTGGTTGCGCGGTGACGTTGTTACTAATTTTGGCTGTGATGCATCTTTCAATAGGTGGCGCACTATACCGATAGTGATGACCGTCGTGTCAGGAGAGAGGGGATCGGCAACAGGCACTCCTTAATATTGTTTTATTGCATTCTGACTGTTTAATGGCCTGGCTTATAATGTTTATTTCTGCTGTAGATTACGCCTGACATTGAAGAAAAAAGAAACGAAAGACGGGAGAGAAACAAGCTTGCCGCCCGAAAATGTCGCAGTAAAAAGAAGGAGAGGTGTGACTGTTTAAAGGAGGTAAGTTGCGTGTAGTCTCATTTGTAAACTCTGTCAGCAGTTGGTCTACGCGTGCGCTCTGTCTCACCTGTAAGCTGTGTCAGGCTCTCGGTCTGCGCGTGTACTTCATCTTATTGTCCTACGTTCAACAGTCAATGGAAATGTATGTTGCTTCGCTTCAGATACGATAATGGCCGGAGGGGGGGGGGGGGNGGGGGGTACTTCCCCAGTCTTCTAGTGACACGGGGAGTTTGCGGCTCCATAGACGGGGGATTGTTTGGCGACCAGTTTCTCTAAGAAAGGCTTTGTTTTCCAACTCAATTCTCTGTGAAAGTATGCCTTTTAGTTAATTCCCAATAAAAGAGCTTCCTTTGAGAGTTTGAAACTCAGTCTGCAAGTGGGATATTTTTTTCAGAATCCATTCTCTAAACTGTTGATTATCCTGATTTTCCCGCCGCACCTTCGCCAAAATATAATCAAGTAACCACGGGAGCGGGGACAGAATTTCCAAGATGACACCCATCAACTGTTTATTTTGGGGGATAAGGAGATCATAATTTTCAAGACAAACTGATAATGTTGAGCAAAAAACATCTGAACTGTCGAGCTAACTAAGGATTTATATTTTGTATATTTTTTGTTAGGACATAAAACATGTGTGCGTGTATTTTGTGCTAAGTGCTGTAGTGCCTGGTGGACAGGGTGTAATGAGCGGGGTATGCGATGGGTTTTAAACGCTGCGGCCGTAAGTCTGAAGGTCAATTTGTTCGAAAATTCTCCATTTGCCCGACGTCGCAAAACCCGGATGAATGGATGGTAAATCGTCTAATGATTGGTAAATTTTCGGAAGGATGGGTCTTCGGCCCTGTGGGCCTTCAGAGGAATGGAATTTTTTGTACTATTAAGTCCTCGTGCTAATGGGTATTCGTACTATTCGGCGTTCTGCCTATAGAAACATTGAAACAGTGTTCAAACTGCATATCATTTTTCTCCCTTAGAAATTTTCCTCTTTGGTAATTTACGTAGTTACAAATTATTTTCTCATGTTGGGCATGTCACTATTTTTCTAACTGCTTCATAATTAAAATACACCACACAATTTCAGTCATTTGGATTAAAAGTAAAAATAATCGTTCTTTTCAAACATGTCTCACAGCTTTTCAAAATGGTTCCAGATTTCCAAACGTAGTGTAAAACATTTTGACATGGTGCAACACCATGTTTGATTATGCGTAGGGGGGAACATTGCTAATAGATCTTTTGACTAATGGGCTATAGGAAAATTTGGATATCTCCGTATATGTGATAAATTGGTATTTACCACAGATTCATGAATTTTGCTTTTAAGTTCACATGTTTGGTTGCGCTTTCTTTTAAAATTTTAAAGTATTTGATAATCATGTAAGGGGAACGTACGAATTGTGTTTGAAACGATATTATTATTTACACCAACGGAATGTAATGCATTTTTGTACTTTCGTCAAAATTTGTTTAATGTCAATGGCGTGGTTCTCAAGTTGCATAAGCACTGCTCATGTCGCTCCCTTATTTCGTCAGGAAATGGTGTCATTAGTTCGGACGTTGTTCTAATATCTAGGAAATGGTTCTTATGATGTGTAACGACTATTCATTTCGCTCCCCTTATTTCGTCAGGAAATTGTGGCATTGGAATCCAAGAATGAGACGTTAACCGTAGATATCAAGAAACTGAGAGAGGAGCATGAACATCTGCTTCTGATGTACACCACACACCTGGGGACGTCATTGTGTACCCAGACCTGCTCCTGAATGCGTCTTCCTGTCTACATCCTGTACGTCAGGAGGGAATGTCACTATGTACCTTGTTCTGTAAGGTTATCACCTCGCCGCCACACTTGCTGCTTGTACACGAAGCTGTTTGTACATGTATGAACATGGTGATGGGGATTAATCCATCTCTCAGTAAATAACTTCTTACAAAAACATGTTCTGCCGAAAAGAGTGGTTTAGTCTATGGGCTGAAACTGTAAATTATCCAGGAGCCAGGGCACATGTCCGGGGCTGTGATCTGAACAGAGATCACCTCTATTTGTAAATACTGAGCGTGTCCATTTTAGTTAGGTCAAGCTAAACAAAAGTCCTCTTAACTTGCGCATGAAGGGACGGATGTAACACGGCACGACATGCACATACTGAAGGACAATTAGCTGAATCAGTTATTGTTTGTGGAAGTCTGCTGTTAGTAACCATGACAATACGAAGGTGTCGAATATTTGCGTGATTTGTTGATATAGTGTATTAGAGAATGAGCTTGCGCTGTCTTCTTGCATGAAGAGTGAGCGCAACGTGTCACATGTAGTGTTTACTTAGTATTAAATAAAACCAGGGACCATGTACGTTATGTGTTTTCAGTTGAATCTCAACTGACCACTCGCAGGTAATCATTCTGTCTTGTAAAACTTTTCTCGTTTTACGATCATTTGTAAATAAGTCATGATATCCAGAACATTTAGAACTCCACAGTTGTGTTGTGTCCTCAGGTGGTCTTATGACACAATTTGATATTACAAAATAGTTTGAAATAGTGAATGTTCTGTATAAAGTGTGTTCATTGTCAGTCTACGTGTCCTAATTAGTGTTTATTCTTCTGCTGTCATCCATTGTATGCGATTTAATTTGAGAGTACCGTCACGTATTTGCGTAATGCATGTTGGAAGAACGTGTAAATTGTGTGTAAATAGTGTGTGCTTATTCATGTTTATTTCATGTCTTTATTTTGAATAAATTTGTAAAGTAATACCAATCCCTGCGTCGTTGTCACTGGGCGTTTGGTCAAAGATAAGTTATCCCAGAGAGATTTGCATGGTTATCAGTGACAAAGTCTTCGCTTCACGTTCACTTCTCAGTCGGTCAAACTCGATGATTAATAGGTATTAGAGGTGCATAGTTCATGGACGCTAAGTACCATGCAGATCTGTATTGAGAGGCAGTAAAGCCCAGTCTGTTTCTTCCCATTTCGTTTGGTATCATTTGTTACCAAAACCATTTTGCTCGTCTTAACGCTTCGTCAAATAATTTGAAACCATCCATCGAAAGTCCTAATATGGAAAACGTCTCATTCTATGACTTAGAAGGTTCCATAGTAATTTTTAATCACACATCTGCATTTTTGTGTGTATTTTTGCTTTTACCTGACGGCGACTTCTTTGAGCTATATTCTTAGTGAATGCCAAGAATCGTTTGTCATGTGTCCGTTTTGAGTCATTTCACATCACAAGCCCTACAGATGAGCACAAAAACTTTATTCTCTTGTATTTTTTACCCTTTCACACCCAGTAAAAACCAAGTTAGACTAAGAAAAATGAAGTCAAAAAATGCACAATCGGCACTTTTCACCCCAAAAAAACCACTTCCCTGCCTATGATGGACTAAAGCCAACATCCGATTACAAAAATGTGGTCCAAAAGTACTGTCAACCAACTAGTTTTTTGTAAATCTGGCTTGTTTGAGGGCTACCTGAAATCGCGGCCAATTTCTCATTTACTACGCAGCCATGCACAATTCCATCAGGGGACCACCATCTTGAAGAAGAGTGCAGCTACAGCCGAGAAAGTGGCCTTTTTATTCTCATCATGTTCACAAATACAAACACACTACATTCACTTGGCCAACTCACAATACCTAACTAAAAAATGCCCCCAAGCCTGGCCTACCCCTAGATTTTAATATTTTGGCTGTGCAAATTAGCCGCGGCCGCAGCCTAACTGTACAGTGCCACCTTATGGATGTTACCTGAGCTGTATGTTGATACTTGCTGTCTTTTGTATATGATTGTCTTGATGATGTCTAATAAATAGACGAAACGTTGAATTAACATGAACTTCTTATTTGTGCGGCTATCGTCCGTGGCGGTGCAGTGAATCTAGGATACCACAAGGGGGGTCCAACATGTTGCCTCGTGGAATTGGGCAAAATGTATGTATGTACACAGGCGGCTTGAAAGTTGCAGGGGCCGGGGATGCTGACCTTTGGACCTTCTGTTCAGAAAATCTATCGGTGGACTAGAAAAAACAGGAACACGATTCCGCCGCGATCTGGGGTCTGAGCCCCCCTCTTCCGCTACTGGTCCTAGTTACTGAACTCAATATTTCCTCACGCTTCACGCTCTTGCTCTTTCATTTTGCTTGCGGGGGGGGGGCTGCCCCACCCCCCCTAAATCCACCTATGGAACCGTTTGCACCATTAAAGACATTTAAATTAGGCCTACCTTCGTACGAACTTGGCATTTTTTGTAGTTTCATTCCATAAAGATAGCTTTCATTTAATTTTGAAGGTAGCATGATCACTAAGTCGTAGTATGGTTACAAAAGATTACAAGTCTGGTGTGGTAGTTGCAAAAACAGGGTATTTACAAAAATAACTCAAATTCTTTTTTAAAGCTTCATAAATCTAAATATCATGTTTGAACCACACCAAAATGAGCTCTCTCTAACTCTACAGACATAGTGTATGCTAGAGGTACACCTCAAAAAGTAATTCAACAGTTTATTTTTAGTGACAACAGCTCGACCAAGGCTTTGGGTTCCGGCAGTAATCCAGTGCCCTTCTCTGTGCCGATCGAATCTCGGAATTTTGACCGGGAGATAAGTTCAGTTGAACGCCAGCTTACGGTTTATGAATAACAAAAATGTACCTCTGATACGAAACAAAATAATGTCCATTAGGTTGAAATAAATAAAAAAATAAAATAAAAATGTCCTCAAAAACAACAATTTCCGGGGACTACCGCTAGAGTGCTGAGATCCAGCAGGTGCCGAGACAAAGGCGGCCAGACGTAGCCAACTCGGGAGTCAAAATCTGAGATAGCCCTGCACCATAGCCACCGAGCTGAAAAGTGCGTATCTAGGAACTAATATATTTGTGTTTATTATAGCCTTCGAGTTATCAAGCAACATCGCTAAGTTCAGCTGCTCGTGTGGCCGTACAGGCAGTTTGATCCATAGTTTACGATTTTCAACATCATTTTTCGACTTAGGGCAAGCCAAAAAATGACGGGATATTATTCTGGAGCAGCATAACGGCTGTCGGGGCTACACACGTCATATCAACACCGTTTCCCCATTCTTAGCGGACAATTTCTTGAGCTATAGACTAAAGTAAGTTTACTCGACTACGTGCGGTTTGTCGGGTAAAATGGCGGCTTGGAAACGCAGACGAAGGTGTGCCAAGGATGCTGCGTTCTGATTGGTCAATTAATCCGTCCGTCATAATCCCGGCGATAGGTCAATTCCCGTTGGACTTGGTCTCATTTCTGCCGGCACCGACAACATGGCGAGTTTGGCTGAGCTGAAAGGCATGTTCAACCGGATACTTTGTAATTTTTGAAAATTTCACATTGATACATTTTGACAAACGTTGACTACAAAAAAGAAACTAGCATCTTCAGGCAACATTTCTTGATGCCTTGGGTTTACTATTATTTCAATAAATTAATAAATATATTAAAAAAACATCAAACAGTTGAAAACGAAGTTCACTAGAAGTCTTTCCTTTCGTGTTTTTTTTTGCAATTCTGCCATTGAGATTGCAACCTCCACTCAAATTACAATTATCGACGTGGTTCAGTTGTACGGTCACTTCCTTCGTACTCACTGCTTAATAAATAAGAATGATAACATTTTGTATTGGGCTTGTCATACTTATGTGCTCGAACGAGCCCCCTATTTGGAGAAATGGAAATGGGTCTGCCTCATTCAGAGAAGCAAGAACTCCGAAAAAGTAGAAAACGAGACAAGAGTCCACTAGAAGACGGGAAGTACCAAAATTTGGCGTCTGCAATTCATAGCTCTGAACACACCCAGTGAATCTTACTGTAAAAGGTACACATTCTCAAAAAATGGAGTCCCCCATTATTTAGTAGGCTTGGTGCGCTCATTCAAAGTCTGGGCAAATCTCTCTTGAAAGTCAACAACTTTGCACAGTTCGCCAGAAGACCCCAAGCTCTAAATAAGCCTCGTTTGAGCGAGCGCTGTGGCCAGGGACCACGTAGGCCTAAGGGTAGCCTTGGCGCAAAGCTGTATATTACGACGATAGTCGATCTTCATACTGGTAGCTGGCTAGCTAACCTAACTTAAGGGCTGCCGCGGCAGTGTGACACAGGACTAACCAGCCCGTACTTTTAAGCAAGTGTCTGAAACTACCTTTGTATGTATACGGCATTTATGATTTGAACATTTACTTCAACAAAACAGCTAGCAACCGCATGCCTTTACCGTTCGACAGTGTCTGGTCTCGGTCCGCACGGGGTCCGATCGGTTGCAAGCCCCGAGTCCGGCAAAATAATTTCTGTCAAAATTTATTCGCCACATTTCGTCAGCAATTTCGATACAATTATCCGTGTTTGATTTTATTAACGTTAAGGCGCGCTGTCGATTATTTTATTCCCGTTTGCAGGCTGGTAACAGACACTTCGGTCGCACAGACGGCGTAGTACAGCCGGGGTTCCTGAATGAATTGTACTTCCGGGTTCGCGGTAAGTTCAAAATGGCGGTGTGTTCTTCGGGTCCGAATCGTGAGTGACTCGTTTATTTAAACTGTATTCGATTACGGATTGTGTATTAGTTAATTATGGGGTAGGTACTTCTTGGATCCTTATAACGTCCTCTAACCATGTAATAAGGGCTAACAACGTGTGCTTCTTGGACTTTAATAATTGAATTCATGTTTAGAATCCTAAAACGGATTAATTCCGGTTTATAAATTAATTAGTTTTATTATTTTAATGCCCGATCCTTTAACCCGGTTTAACGCAGCATACCACAAAATGCGATTCATTTTGCGTCTATTTACCTTGACCAGATCCATTCTGTAACAGAACATCCAGTTCTTTCTTCCCACGCTAGAGGGCAGGCAAAAGCAGCAAAATTAGCCTGAGTTTCGTTTTTTTCAAGAGAAACCACTGAGATCGCGCAAATTTATCATTTAATTCGTGTCGCTCGGTGCAAATACATTGTATCCAGGACTAGGAGACGTGCCACTCACTCAGGACATACTTTCGTGGTGCCGCAATAAGCCTTTTCACTGAGTGTTGAACAATTAAATTAAAATATGATCCGGGTCGCTTTTAAGGGGTTCTAAATTTGATGTGAACTGCTTTGAAAAAAGACCTCATTGGGGTCATATAAATAAGTGACAGGATTTTGAAATTCATTAGGGCGTTCTCCCTTTCAGTACAGCTGTTGTGAGCGTGTGTTAACATCTAGCTCCTTTGTAAACTGCCCAGCATACTCTTTTGTCTGGTAGGACAACATGCAGATAAATTACCAGGCTTATAACCGATCGCATGTATTGTCAAACCAATGAGCTATACCAGGTATAGCTCATTGGTCAAACCAAGTACGTTGGTACGTTCGGACGGAATAGATTGTCATAATAAATGCTACCTCGGCTCGGTTGGGTATATTCCATTCGGTTTCGAGTGGGAAATTCTGTATTTTGGGTACAGGTTGGATGCGCAATTCAGTCGTACAGGTTTGATATTTCGGTAACTGTGCGCTTTACTTAGCCTATTTGCCCAAGTTTTCGTCACAAAACAGAGAGCTCGTAAGCAAATCTACAAAATTTCTAATATGAACTTCGACACAAGTACAGATTTCGCAGGGATGTGTTTGTTTTGATACAACAGAAAACATCTGATTTTGGAATACATATTAAGAAATAAGTTTTTAAATCAGTCTATATTTGAATAGAGAGTACATTGTTCACTGATTTCGATGGCTGGCGAGTAAATTCGGGATGTTATTTTTCAGTATAAGTAAAAATACATATGATTGTCATTAATACCAAATTATTTACTTAAATATAATTAGCAAACTACGTTATCACTGGATAACAGCATCATCATTGGATAACAGCATATGGTGGTCAATAATTATCTTTTTAATTGAACTTATATGGTCTCAATCACCAAGACTGATGTGGAAACAACGCATATAGTCGCTCCGCTTAAACTATGGTGGCAGAACATAAAAACCTAGTTGCAGCACCACTAAACTCCATGGCCGAACCAAAAAACCCATGACTCAACGGCAGGACCAAAAAACATTACGTTTTGGCTGCAGGCATAACACTGCGAGCCCCCGCATTTCCTGACTGATGCCGTAGGGCTCCCAGTGTTTTCCGTCATTTTTGTCCTGTGTAGCACTCTCCAACTGAATATGGCGTCATATTGGCAACGCGAGTTACATGTATCTGAGTGGCGCGCGTCCGGCGTGCGTTCAGTAGACGCTAGGACCTACGCTAGGACCTAGATCAAACCTAGTCAAAGTCACGTGTTCTCATTTAAAATACACGGCAATATCTCACGTAATCTCGCGAAGTCTTGCTTTTTAGCGAGGTCCTAGCGCTACTGAACGGGAGGCTGGTCTGTGTGATGTCTATGGTCCTGACTGTGTCGCATAATTCACTCGTGGCACAAATCGAAAAATGCATCACCTGGCCTAATCGTTTTGCACACTCATATATAACATCAAACAACTGACTATGCAGAACCCATATTGCTACATTCAATTTGTGGTTTATTTTTTTTAGTTCGTGACTGCTTGTTTTCTAGAAATTGGAAAGAACGTCTGAGAACCGCCGAAGTTCGGTTCATTTCGCCAATGAATTTCTCAGTCCGGCCGCAGACAGTGCATGTACATGTATGCGCTTCTTAACTAATCGATCGTACTACCATGTACATGCTTTGTATGTAACAATTAAAGAACATTGTCGTGTCGTGTATTATAATTTATACTTGTCGAATTGTTGAGGTAAACTCTGCTCGCCGACATCGATTAACTCGCACCCCCCCGATCGGGAAATTTGAGCGCGGTCTAGGCTTTGTGATGTCGAACACAATGCCTGTCATTAAACAAGTAATGTACCCGAAGTCTAACCACAAAAACAAGGATGTTCTTGATCATTTTGTAACTTTACAAGTTGTGTTTCTACAGTGTACTTACCAACTGTGCAGGTTGGTTTATCTAGTTACCAGCTGAACCTTGCGGATGCGGTGATCTTTTACAACGCTACTTGCGGAATTCCAGTTCCATAAAATCCATCTGGCCAATGCTTTACCAAAGCAATAGATTGGGATTGTCCAGAAATTTGTTTGCACACAATCCAATCACTGCTTTTAGTTCCTCTTCACCCAGCGCGAAAAACATACTGCACAGTTGGTAGTACCACTCACATGGCTTCCCTGGGACCTGGTCCGGCTTCCATTATAATTTGATTGCATTATAATTCATTCGTGGGTTTCAGAACACATTTGCAGTCACAATCACTCACAAAGAGCGCACCGAGCGAGTTTTTTTATGAAAAACTGCTGATGGAAATAGGGTTGTTCCTTTAGAAACACTTAAAGGTGAAGGCAACCTTTTTTCATGTCACTTTTAGCAAAAATACGGTCTGTTGATTATCCCAGACACATTTTTCACTTAATTAAAGCTTTTCGTAATTTAATTAATTTCTCGTCCTCTACTCCGGAAGTGACGTTTTGGGAGGCAAGAATTTCGCGCCAATTTCTTTTCATACAGTCAGACTGTGAGAGCTGTCAAGTCGGTCATTGTTCTACCTCGGATGTGATAAGTTCGGTCGTCGTTTGCTTTTGTTTACGAGTCAGTTAACATGCCATGCTGTTGCTGCGTACCAGGATGTACTCATTATCGTCTCAGACGCGCTTTGGGTACCTTGCATCGCTTTCCGAAGGATGACACACTTTGCCGTACTTGGCTAGCTCATTTGTGTGAAGAACGCAGCGCTACCCGTCCACGCAACGTACAAAGCAGTGGCAGGCATTTTCAGCCGTCAGATTACGACAGAGATACATGATGTATGTACGCTGAATTGATGAAGGTCCCTGCGAAACAACGCCTAAAGAAGGGTTTCATACCGTCGCTGTTGATTACCGGCAGTGCACCGTCGCCATCCCCGAGAAGTTCGTTTTTGAAGCGAGAAGCCTCGCGAGCTGTGGCCACTATAAACAGTGCCTGGAGGCACTTCATCTACTGTCACCCATGCCTCCGAACGTACCCCATAGCGTGCAATTCCAGGAACTAGCAGTGATTCCCCGTGTGCTGTTGTCTCTAGCCCAGAGCTCTGCAGCGATGTTGAGTAGTGGGAGTGAATACAGGCAAAGTTTGACACTCAGTGAAAAGGACAGTTCGTCATCCAATGAACAGATCGGTGAGCCTAAGTTTGATAAGTTTATTGTGGACTTGTATTGGAGCTATTTAGAAAGTGCCACGTGTGTGATGAGGGAGTCGCACGGCGGGATGTAAGCAGTCACCATCCACTGGGAGTGTGTCGCGGGACACTCGGGCAAGTGGGACAGTTCTTCCTGTGTACTTGAGACGATAATGAGAACATCTCGGTAGGCAGAAACAGTGTGGCATGTTGACTGACTCGTAAACAAAAGCAAACGACGACCGAACTTCTCACATCCGAGGTAGAACAATGACTGACTCGACTGCTCTCACAGTCAGACTGTATGAAAAGAAATTGGCGCGAAATTCTTGCCTCCCAAAACGTCACTTCCGGAGTAGACGACGAGTAATTAATTAAATTACGAAAACCTGTAAATAAGTGAAAAATGTGTCTGAGATAATTAACGAACACTATTTTTGCTAAAAATGACATGAAAAAGGTTGCCTTCGCATTTAAGTTCGTGTTTAAATGCTAGGCATGACGTCACGACACATGCAAGACATTACAATAATATTACATTAATAACGAAAAAAAACACTAAAACAGTAAAAACCAATTGACATGGAGAATGACTGAACCAACATAACATCGTCATCGTTACAGACGAAAAAGTAACAATTCAGTCTAAAAGTTCGCATTCAATTGGATGGTTCCTGGGCTATGAAAGAAGCGACTGATCGGTAGTTCTTGAGTGAGGCTGTGTGCTTTTGGCACGGGTAAAATGACACGGCGCGACAATCCAACTTTAACCCATTATGATCTCACGTAATAACCAGCTGTCAGTTGTTCCCAAGACCAGGGTGTGGGGGAAAAGTTAGTACCATGATTATACGGTAGGTGGTCTTATGAAAATCTTTGATTTTTAAGCCCGGCTGGTTTATAACCACGTGCACACGGTAAATGGTGTATTTTCCTAAAAAGTTTACCTAACTGTGTTGCTTACAAACCCATTTGCTCAGATTTCGCAGGCGTGTCCTTTGTATAGTCGCACGATAATTCTTCAAAATCCACTCGGGCTCTAGAATTCGGGAGATAACGACTTCGCCATGAAATAACCTATATTTATCCCATAAGCCTTAAACCAGTAGAGGGAAATACGGCCATGTAATAATATTTTCCGTATTCACCTCCCACACTACTTCAACAGCAACCTCTGACACGGAAAGTTCAAAAGGTAGGTCAATGTCGACTCAACGTCGATAGCCGGTTAAATCATCAAAACTTTCGGAAAATAGTTAAAAGTTATGCATTTGCAACAGTGTGAGTAACACTAAACATGCAATCAGATCTCAATCCATCCGCAACAGGACCGTTTATTATGTGACAGTTCTGTTTCAGTTTTCAATTGCTAAATATGTCGTCTGCAACTCGGGCGACGCTTCCTCGGTAACTAGAATTTGAAATGTTGTTATTTTACTATTTTCAGATGTTACAAGTTCAATGCACAGTTGCCGTTGTTTTCATCTTTGTTTTCTCTTTTCAAGTAATAAATCGTTACTTTCAAAACTGTTTCGTTTACTCAAGAAAACTTGCAACTTAACGCGCAAGTAGATACATATAGGATGTGATCCACCACGTGAACAGTCTGGGTGAAATACCGTATTTAAAATTCTGCCGAAAAAATGAAAGAAATTTAGGGATTTGATGCGTATGGGATAAATACAAAACGCACCTCGATTGGCGTGGATGAAGTAATATCCCTCTCCACATTATTCCTCGTATGGACCTCGACCTTCGGTCTCGGTCGATACGTGGAATAATGTACTAAATGTACATTACTTCATCAACGCCACTCTCGGTACGTTTTGCGTATATATCCAATTGTCGCAAAATCTGGAATGATGGAGAAAACTGATAATGCGAGTTCACGGAGGATTTGGGAATTACTAAACTTGATGTTATACACAGTGCAGGTTGATCTGGTTCTTGTACGAAACAAAATGAATCCTTGCATTGGTGAACCGAGTTGAGAAAGATCCGAGCAAATGCATCTGTGCGCCAATCTAACAGTATCACATGCGCTCTGCTTCATTGGAAAATATGTATTGCACATTTTAAAATTAGAACATATGAATATACCCATATGATGCTACTTTACTAATCAGTGAAGTGCTTAGACACTTTGTGGAATAGATACATATTCCACTGGTGCTTTTGTTCAATATGCTGTTAGGCAGTTATAAACGTTTAGTGGAATCGGCTTAAAAGTGCACCCAGGGAAGCTCGGGGCTCGAACGAGCCCCCCATTTGGCGAAGTGGGCAAAAAGGTCCGCCTCAGAGAAACAAAAAGTCCGAGAAAACGAGACAAAAGTCCACTAAACAGGCGTAGACGCACAGTGAAGGTGGTACCCCTTTTTTTTNCCCCCCCCCCCCCATATTAAAGGTTGGGTGTGCGCATGCGAAGTTAGTAGCGTGTGCTTTGAGAATTGTAATTTTCTGGAGGTGTCATTATCTGATTCGGCATCTGTACTTGTACGTCATACATGTATATCTTGAAGCTTATAACCATGCGTAACTGAGGAAACTTGAAAGCCCAAGAAATATTAAAATATTTAAACTAATGCAACAAGATTATGTAAATCTCGATTCCCATTGTTAACATAGTCCGAGAAAAACTTGCGTTGTTTTATGTGTTTTGATTTTCCTATGAAAAGTCAATCTTCGGAAACGGCCCAACATCCCAAAACTTCAGTGCTGACAATCTCCAGTCCAGTCTTATTATATAATCACGGAAAACATTAAATTTCAAGTCCCCTAGTCTGGAACGTATTTTATTTTCCCAAACAAGTAATCACTTTCCATCAAAATATGAATGCCCCAGAATTTATATGCTCAAAGGTACCTAACCCTGCATAGTGCCGCCTCGGGCGATCAAAATCAATTCACGGCAAACCATGCGTTATTAAAACTCCCCTTTGTTTCTTACAAAAATATCGGTATTTGGAAATGCGGTACAAAAATTAATACTGTAGTGTGTAGCAATCAAAGAGTTTGTGACAATCCTTTACATTTCACGTGTGGTCTGACCTCGTTTCAACTTAAGAGCGTAACTTGTGGGAAATATTTATTTTAGCACTCATCACGTTGTCATTCATTAGGTTGTCTGATCGGCTAATACATGCTATCCCCGTTCCTCCCAGACGTGCAATAATACAGCGCTTTTTGAGTTAACGATCCGTGTGAATACGAGATTGGCGAGGCTGATTTCGTGCACGTGCAGAGCGTACTTTCGGTATTTGTAGCAGATAAATGTTATAAAGGCAGACATTGAATATAGCATTCATCTGCCGTATCGCGCGAAACAAGTTGGGCGCTCAAAACGCGTGCACATGATCCGCATTCACGTGCACTTTGCACATAAATAAGGCATCCAGTTGTATGCTGCTCGAAGACCTAGTTAATTGCTTATATTATGGTGACTGCTCGCATTTAAGGTAAAACGCTTGAGATGTCCGAGTTGTAAAATCTTATCAACGTTTGTGCATGTGCCAATCTTTCCGTTAATCCACTTGGCTTATTTCATAATTTCTGTTTCAGATTATGAGCGACCATGATTGTAATGGAAGAAATCGTTCGGCTGATTAGAGAGAAGAAATTAGAATTTCCTTACAAACGGTATTTTATCAGCATTGATGAAGTAAAAGCAAGCTTCGAAGATTTAAAACTGTACCATTTCACAGTATCTACCAAGCCGTTCACCATTGCTCATTTGCCGCAAGTGTCGTCTCGTGATCTTGTATTTCATGACAACCAAGGTCACACTGCGCCTCTTGTTCTGAAGTGCAAATCAGAAGACTACTTTAAATATGACGTTATCAGCGACTACTTTCAAGAGGAAGCACGTGTCCGAGCGAAACGATATGACGCCGAATCTTCCCCATATGATTTTTGGCTCAGCCACCCAGAAAAGGTTTTGACACATGCACTTAATCGAGCTAAAAAGAACGACCCACATAGGAGTAGATATACGAAACACTCGTGTGGTTTACGTGACTTGCTTACAGACAAAGACGTTTGTTTGAGTGGTCCCGATGACCTCCTTAATTTAACTCCCTATGAACTCCGAGAAAGTGTCTATGAACTGAAGGCCACTGGTGAAGCAACCTCCTTCCGGCCAACCCTTATGGTAGAGTTCATACGGGAACTCAACCGCACGCGCGTGCTCGACATGTGCGCAGGATGGGGTGATCGCCTGATTGGTGCAATGGCAGCGGACGTTGAGTTTTATTGCGGTGTTGATCCGTACAGTGCCTTACACCCGAATTACGACAAAATGATCAAAACCTTTTTACCTTTGCTGCCGTACAAAAATCGAAAAGATTTGTTTACCGAAACATCACCGCCGTTGCCCCGGTTCTGCATGATTAAAGCCCCCTTTGAGAAAGCATTGATACCTAGTGTAAAATACGACCTAATCTTTACTAGCCCGCCCTATTTCGACTTGGAGGTTTATTGTGACGAAGAGACACAGTCACACAAACTGGGCAGTCTAGAGAAATGGTACAATGAATTCTTGTTGTTTTCTTTGAAGAAAGCCTGGTCGTACCTCCAACCTGGTGGTTACTGTTGTGTAGTTATAAATGACATCAAGGGCAAGCCGGACTATACCCTCCGCATGGTTAACGATGTCGACAAGTTTCCGAATGCTCAGAACAAAGGTGTAATTGGCTATCTGGCCCATAAAAAGAGGCTGCCGCAGCCTGTGTGGATTTGGAAGAAAGGTTGAAGTTAATGCTCTTAGTACAGATATTCCATAAGCAGCAGAGTATGCTAGTTTGTTCACACGTGTGATCCCTCGGACACGTGTGTGAAAGAAAAATAAGACTGTCTGGCATTTGTAATGCTGAGTTTGTAATATTTGTCAGGTTTTTCGAATTTTTATTTATTGATGTTGGTTTGTTTCATTATTCACTTGTGATATTGTAAGCACACAGTTAACATGTTTTGTTGTATTTCGTGTGCTGGCATCTGTTTAACTGATTGGAATTCCAATATAATTTTCCTTGAACTTGCACTTTTCCATTTTGAAATTTGTTCGTTGGTGCAAATGCCTCTTGATATACATAGCCTGCTATAGTTGTCCTCAAGTAAATGACAGACGGGGAGGGGGGAAGACGTAGGGATACAGAGAGGGACAGGGAGACGGGGTAAACGTTAATATTAAATACCAGTAATGTAGCATTTTGTCTTCACAGTAGTTTTTACCTGCCGTGGTTACCGTCATCTAATGGAAATATTGGCAGAACCAACTTTCCTTGTGTAACCGACGGCGTAAGACTCCGGAGTAATAGTGAAACGTTACCAAGTAAACGTGTCAGGACCTGTGATTTGATTTTCAAACACCAATTGCAAACTATTTATTCTCTGCTGTTTCGAACTCACGACCAGTGTTCATAGTTTTGTGGTTGATGTCTAGTCCTAGTTTACACTTTATAACCGCAGCATCGAAACCACTATACCGAGTCTTACTCAAAAGCGCGAGTTTGTACCCCGAAAAATAGTTGCAATCTTGTAGTGCATCACGCTGATACGGAGTCTTGTTTTGACTGTATTAAAGTACAACTAAGTGTCGAAAGCAATTTGACTAGCTGTGCGAGTCTGGAGATAAGACCCCGGACCCCGGCAGGTTTCTGTACGTAAAGCGACCTTAGATTGACACAGTTCGAGGCGATAATCATGGTTCCCGGATTTTGAGAAATTTGATGCCCGTTATTTAGCGGAGCAAACTGGGTCTCAAAGGCGGGGCCCCTACAAATGACGATTACACGACTCGAAATATAGATAGTGGGTTTAATGTGAGATAGCGTTGGCTTGCACTAATTTAGGTCGGCGTTATTGTACTTTGACTCAAAGATGGCCAACACAGTATTGGTAATATTTACCACCTTATCCATATGGACTGGTGATATTATTTTCGGTCAACAGCTGTCATGCTTTCAGAGGGCTGACTTGGTATTTGTTCTTGACATATCGTCCAGCATAGGACCGAGTAATGTTCGCCACACAATGCAGTTTGCCATGGACGTCGTGGATAAACTTGCTATCAGTTCGACGGAATACCGTACTGGAGTCATCATCTACAACAGTGCTCCTCTCGAAGTGTTGTCTTTGTCTTCCGACAAGAACAGTGTACTGCTTGCCTTAAATTGGCTGTACAAGAGTGCAGAGAGAATAGCCAGATTAAAAACCAACACAGTTGAAGCGCTCCAAATGCTACTCGACAGTTTCCGTCACAAGTCCAGGCCAAACGTTCCAAAAATTGGTATTCTCGTCACAGATGATGGACCTGTTAACGCGCATTTGGACAAACTTCCAGCAGTGGTTGATGAACTAAGACAGATGAACGCAGCTATGTACGTGGTTTCCACTCGCTCTTTGTTTCACGTCAGACACCTGGTGGATATCGCAAGCGAACCCAAGTCTAAGTTTATGATCACTCTACCTGACTACACACATCTTAACGCACTTGCAAAGAGGATGGTTGCCTCTGATTGCTCGGGTAAGATCTTATTGGAAAAGTTGCCGTGAGCTCTCAATGTGCCCTCACCTGGGTGTTAGGTAGGACCGAGTTTTGCATAATTTGCTTTTCCGGGACTGAAGCTGTACATCTTATCTTTATTGTTTATACGCTAATACTCGGGACATTAAATATTGTTTTGAAAGGAATTGTTGTGCTTGCTTTTAAAGGTTGTACTTTCCACGATTCAGTTTTAATATGAAATTTTGCCGTGTCTACGCTCTATTGACCTACATCAGGAAGAGATAACCAGGAAGGGACAACTGTTTTAGCGCATTTTAACGGATATTCAAAAGTGATTTCAAAAGTAAA
>NMRA01000377.1:388656-436620 GCA_002633005.1 Phoronis australis | reverse complement strand
AACTATTGTCAAAATGCACCACGTCTCCACTTAAACTGTTAGGCAAAAGTACCTTGGACATGCCTTTTGGTAAGTTAAGTAACTCTAGTTAAAGTTGCATATTCTCGTCACTTATTGCATAAGGTTGTGTAGCACCTGAGAATAGTGTCGAAAGCTGGTCAAGTTATCTCCCAAATGACCGATAGGATCTATGAAAGGTACACAATACAGTCTGTTTTATGCACTGTTTTCCAGATCGCTGTTAGATATTTTGTTTTAATGTTCCACTTTGACGATCAAAGATAGGACTCAAAAGTTTCATTAAATGAAAGCAAGTTAACTTTATTTTAAAAAAATTTGAATTCTTTTTTTTGAGATTTTATCTTGACTATTATTATCAAATGAAGTTTGGGTGTCGTTATTGGTGTTTTTATTTGGCTATTTGTTTCTAGTTTGCTAGTAAAGACTTCTAAAAGGACTTAGTCACATGACATTTAGTTGCAGATTAGTATAAGGTGATCAAATTCTACAGGTTTCCTAATGTTAGAAGAAACATCCATTTATTGTCTTTGATTTAAAATCTTTCAGTGCTGGTTTGTTATTCAAAGTGCAGACCACACAGTCGCCTGGCTTTACTTATGATTGTGTTGATTTTGCTTTGATGTGTTTTGAAATTAATTTGTGCATGTCTGTCTTTATTACAGAAAATCTTCTAATTTCATTTTTGAAGCACAAAACTTAGCCCACAAAAAGTTAAGTGTTTTCTAGTGAAGTTACCACTCCCACGTATTGCGCTGTGGAAAGTTTTTCCAGCAGACAGATACTAACAGACAGACATTGTAACACCATACACAGGCGCTTGGGTTTATCTGCTCCTCGATCGCAAATGATGTCACTCAATAATACATATAAGAAAACATAAAGGTTGGACACTCAAAATCTGTTTGCTCAGAATTTTCTATTCAAATGTGCATGGAACTCCACGAAACTAGCATCGAACAACTCTTAGAATACTTTCTTTCATTCGATCTCTTCAAATTGCCTTCAAGTGGTGATTTGGCGACAAAAATGCCAAAAGAATGCCAAAATCACAAATTCAAGGAAGTGATTCCGTGATGTCATGGCAGATGGTCTTCGCACATGACGGACGCTCCCAAGCTAAATCCGAAAGTCTAATTTCACGCGGCTTTCGCCGTCAATCCATCGACTACTTGATCATGAGAAGCAGAGAGCACTTTATTGCCAAATAAATGTAGTTACTCACATATTTGTGTCAAATATAAATTATCCTGATACTGTATTGATATGCGAATTTTTTTGTGTACTGTGATTTCTTATGAAGGTTTTACTTTTGGCCAAAACCGTTGAGTTAACTCGTAGGCAACGCGCATTGTAATACTTGCATGGACTGCGTTTCCTGGCCGTGTGTGTGTTGTGCTTCAATCAAGAAAGTGCGTCATGTTAAGATGAGAAACAAAATACGCCAGTTTATGTAATAAAATTCTAAGTTAAGGGCTAAAATGAGCCGTCAGTGGAGTAAAGTTACAAATAATCATTAAAATACTACTTTTAACATTCTCAATTAGTTGAGTTTTGGATTAGAATTATTGAATTTGAAATATAGTTTGCTTGGTCAAACTCGAAGTTTCATCTACGACAGGCGTACAAGTTGAAGCACAACTGAAATCCGCCATGCTTACTATTTCAGGTCCTTGAATTCAGAGTTTTGAGATTATTTTGGAAATTCCATTGCCAATTCACCACTCACGAAGACCGTTAATGGGATCTAGGGAAGAAAAGGCTTCGAAGGTTTGTGCAACACCAGACTGAGGGAGGTGCACGTAGATTTTATTTGGATTTTGGACGCTTGAAGTTGGGAGCCTCAGATTGGCAAACTTTAAGTGTCCAACCTTTATGTTTCTGATATATGGTTATGAGTGATCTGGAAACCCGAGCGCCTGTGACACCATAATAGTAATGAAGATGTCATCATTTCTTTGGCTTGCATCATGATTATCATTAAAATCAATATTATTGCTTTACAGGTGAGGGGAGTATCAGGGAAGTTCCATACCAAAGACTGCATCAATGTGAGTTTGTACCATCCTGTAGTTCTAAAATTTGTTTATGGTGTGGTTTGTGACTCGGACCTTCCTTGGTGTCAATTATGCCATTTGGCCCTTGACCCGTAATATATATTAAATAAACAACTTGTCATGCCTCATCATGAGTATTCAAATGAATCATTCTGATGAAGGTTGTTGCTGCCATCCATTGTGACCCTTTTCATAGACTTTTTGCCTTCGAACTGAATATCAGATTCATTCACTGACTTCAAAGTTCACATTATGAGATTGTGTAGATGTTTATCCATAGAGCAAGGTTCTTTCGAGAGATATGTGTTCACGCAAGTCTTCGCCAGATAGTTCCATGCATTACAAATGAAGCACGTGACCATTCTCTCCAGTGTCTTGTGTGGTGGAATCCCCTGCTTTGTTTACTACATTGATTTAATGCAGACAAGAAGCTTCTTGTTATCTACGGACCTTGTCAGCTAAGGCACACAGTACAGCAGGAGCTCCGGTTGAAGCATGACTTTCTGGAGTGTACGCTGGGTGAGCCCTTTGTTATTAACATTAGTTGCATGAGACACACAGCTTGAAATCATTAATTATTGGTTGAACTTTCTCAGTATCTCCTAAAATTTGACGTTTGCTGCCGACAAATGTAATACTTACAACTCTGAAAGCCGTAACTTACGACCAGTGGTGGCTGTGCAGAGACTTAAAAACATAATGTTTCAGTTTTTGAACAATTCAATAGTTGTCATAATTGGTGATTGCTTCTGAAAATTCCTGTATGAAAATATGGACAAGGATTCATCCAGGCATCTGAAAGTATGATGAGTTAGCGCTAAGTATGCTGTGAAGCTTACAGCACCAAGTGGGTTGTTTTTTTATTGTATTCCATTGTGGGCAAAGGGGATCCCTTATTTTGAGAACATCGAATTGGTTCCCAAAATCCGGGCGCTTGTCAGTGACCACGTGTTGCTGTGTTAGAACGATTGCAATGAATGCGATTGTAAAATAATGTGAAAAAAAACCTTAAATGCGGTAACTTTTTAAAAGTGCATCAGTCACGTGGAGTGTAAAAGTTTCTGAATCATTAGAGTCTGATTAATTAGTTTCATTATTTGAATCTGGAGTTTCTTTCCTCCCATTTGTTTTTAGTGGGTTAACTTTTTTATTTTGATTTTCCTGTTTTGTGATTTACATTTTACTGAGTTACTTTTTGTTTTATTTCAGAAAACCGAATATGTTCTGAGCAGGAAGTTGTGCATTGGATCTTGAAGAATGAAATTCTACACTGCGTGAAATGTGGAGTGTCTAACTTCAGCGCCTTAGCAACAGAATCTGTGAAAAAGAATGCTTTGGTAAACAATGAAAAAATGCTGCTGTAGTCTCTGTGCATTGTTGTTCAACATTATTTAGCTGGGTTAATATACTCAACTCCGAATAATATTTTTGACCTTGTTCATGACTGCAATTTCTAGAACATCAACAATTTGTTGGCATCATGAAGGATAGATTTCAGATGTCAATGTGTGCATCAATGAATATTAAAATCAGTAAGTTGCATGAAGTTAAATGTGCACTGTAAGTACTTGTAGCCTGTTCGAGTAAGTATATATACTCATGAAAGTTGATGGATTACATTATTGACTTCATGATGGTCAGTGCTTCAGTTTTTCCATGTATTGGGTACAGTACTGTAGCGTTTTCTCTTCATTGTGTTATTTACCAACAATTTTTTTTTAAATTCATGAGCAAAGAAGTTGTGACCTCTGTGCATGGATACACTGTAGCAATGGACAATTGCCCGAGTGTCTTGTTGTAATGGACTCCTGCTCAGTGTCTTCCTGACTAAAGTTTAGTAAATGGTCATCTGCTGAATGTGTTATTTACTCGGACTTAAGCAATGTACATCTACTGAGCATCTTGTTGAGTATGGCTTTAGTTATGGATGACCATGACCTTTATTGACTGCAAATTCAGTGATGGGCATTTGCTAACGGGTCTTATTGAGTATGGCTTTAGTTATGGATGACCAAAACCTTTATTGACTGCAACTTTATGACGGACACTTGCTAACGGGTCTTATTGAGTATGGCTGTAGTTATGGATGACCAAGACCTTTATTGACTGCAAATTCAGTGATGGACACTTGCTAACGGGTCTTATTGAGTATGACTTTAGTTATGGATGACCAATTGTCTTAATTCCGTTTTAAGTTATGGACATTTGTTCTGTGTCATATTGACTAGAATAGATGATAAGAACCAACACCATGACACGTGTTAACTAAACAATAGGTTTACTCAGTTATATAATTTCAGAACTACTTTTGCATTGCTGATGTTGATGTTCAAGACGTTGTGACCTTCTCCTCTCGTCTCAAAGCAGTCGGCATGGACTTGAACGTTGTGTTTCTTCGACCATCGCAATTAATGCCACCAGGCACACTTTGGTAGGTCCCATTTATTGTTGAGTATCATGTGAAAATTCTTCCTTGGAAAATGTAAAAGACTAATATAAAAATTTTTATTTTTCAATATTTTCTCAGAGTGTTTTAATATCAAAGGTGGTTTGCTGACTAGCATGCCGTACAACATTACGCCCTGCATCTCGTGCCAACCATGCGACTGTGCATGCTTCATACCAGTTGTGATTGTAAGCACCTACCTGTACTGTGCCTGAACTTCACAGGTGATCGACTTCGGGAATGTAGATGTGTGTGTCACTGAGAGCCGTTGCCTGTTTGTGGCAACAATCATTCCCTCCCATTTTAAACACTTTGTATATAACATTTAATTTGTTATTGAAAGTAAAACTTGTTCATTGTTTGAACAGCAGTATTTGGATTTGGTGTATTTTGTGCCACCTAGTGGTCATATTTATTATTTTAAGTCTCTTTTCGGCATCCATTTGTTTATCCGCCTGAAGGATATTTGTGAAAATTTCGGAGTATATTCCTTGTGAAACGATGTAGCACATGTTGCTCTAATTTTTGAATGGGTCTGCCTGTTTTGGATGGTACGCTTTGTGGCCATTTAGTTTCGGTGGCTGTATCCCTAAACCCATCACAGGGGAACGGCAAAGAGTTTGGTGTGTATCTGGCCACCACTGTGCCCCCTATAGGGAGTTTTACTTTTTGCATTAATCTCAGTATCTTCGGCATCCTCGCGTTTTCGGATGGATTTGACGTAGTTTGCGCCACTTAGTGGCCATTTGTACTGTTTTCGAGTCTGTTTTTTGACGTCCACCCCTGTATCAACCAAACCGCTTTCAGGATAATTGTGAAAATTGGCTTGTATGTTTTTACTATGAAGTGGACGGCTGAGGATGATTTCCCGATGTCTTCGACTACTGGTGTCTTCTAGTGGCAGTCTCTTTTTTTTTGCACCCATGGCTGTATCTCCTAAACCGTTTGCAGGATCTTTACTAAATTTAAAAAGTGTGTTTATATGATGTTGACAACAGACGACGATGATTTTGGGATGCATCTGACTACTGGTATGCCCCCTGGTGGCAATTTTAGCTTTACGTTTATCTCTGTATCTTCATAAAAAATTTATTGGTGAGATGACGCTATCCTCCCATTTCCGGATGGAATCAAGGTACTTTGTGCCAGTTAGTGGCCATTTTTGCTGTTTTCGAGTCTGCTTTTTGGTATCTACTTCTCTATCAACCAAATCATTCTAAGGATGGTTTTGAAAAGTGGCGACCATTTTTATGAAACAAATAACCAATTACGGTACCTTAAAAACAAACCATTTGTCATGCATTTGTGGATGCATTTCAATGCTCCACGTTGCTCTTATTATTGTTTTGACTCTTGACGTAATTTCACTTAGGTCTGAGATATGCAGTAACGGAAGTGCTGATGTTAACCAAGAACTTCAGATGGGCAAGAAAACGGAGGATGTGCTTTTGAGAGGTCAATCTTATGGTAGGTCACTGGGCTTGAAAGACTTGTTATGAAAATACAAGTTCATTATTTGAAACATTTGCTTCTTTGTCAAACTGCAGATAGGTTTTTTATTTACCTTTTTATTTTCCACTTCAAGAGGCAAGGACAACTAAGGTCGAAGATTCCGTTTCCGTAATTTACAAGGCATTTACATGATGGTTAGCAAATATTCATTCGAATGGATGATTTTGCGTGACAGTCTTTTTCTAATGTCAGCTATTTTCTATTTCTTTTGTTTTTGATGGGACAGTTTTAATTGAAATCATAAATCGTTCGTGTCAAGTCCACAAAATAGGCCTTTTCCCCACCATAATACTTTTGAAGTGTGGGTTAAGCTGTAACTGGCATCATTTTTTCTGCCCTTTTTCTCTGCAAGTAATAATTTTACAAAAGGTGTTCCGAAGGCCAATTTGTCTCTTGTTATTCCATTTTTGACTAATAGTTTCTCTGAGCCTATCAAATGCGGGAGTTTATCAATTACAATTTTTTACGAGAAAACATGAAACAATGATAAATAACCTTGTTCACCCTGTTGGTCTGGCATATAACAAACACGGTTTACTTTTCTGGTGTCGTAAATTACCAGGTTTTTTTAAGTTCTGTACATACAACTTTTAGTGCAAGCATGCCATTAAAACTTTATCATTTCTGTGCCTTAAGTTCCAAGTTTCGAAACTACGGTATAGATTTGTTGAAGAGATGAAGCCAATTAGGAAAAATCAAAAAAGTAGCCAAAATGATTTGAGTTGTCTCGATCCCATAGTTCGGTGGATTTCTAGAGTTTTCATTTAATTTTGTAACCAGATATGGTCAAATGGAAAGTGAAATCCCGCACTCTGTGTGAAACTATCCCTGAAATACTGAGTACAGCGAGAATCTGATGAAATCAGGAAACCACTGTTAGTGCATGCGTCAAGTTTGCTTTTTGTTCTCGTGAAATTTACTGATGATTTGGAAGACATATTGATGGTATATGTACTTAGAGGCTTTCAAAATAGTCTTGACAAACTTCGATAGAATTCTATCAGACTCTGCCAAACCTGGATAATATTTTTCCAGACTGTTTAATGTGACCAGGCCAATAATTACATATTCATTTGTGAATGGACTCGCAATGCTCAGTTGTTGCAATGTTGACAAAGTACATGGAACTACATCTGTCGAGATTTTGTCGAGAATTTGCTGCAATCGAAACATGTTGTGTAAAGAAATAGTAGAAATTTTATCACCGTTTTGGGCACCGAAACTTTTTTGAATTTTCATGCTGTCAAGTTTATGTTCATTTGATCGTATTACAGTTTATTGTACATTGTTTACAGATGCCATAGATTTGGGCTCGGTCGAGATAAGAACAGTGGACGATTTACTCCTGAACATTGTACAGATCTGTTATAGGGAGCCGCTTTCGAAAATACCTTTCTGATGGATCACCAGAGGGAGCAATAATCAAATGATTTAATTTTCATAGCGCCTCATGTGATTTCCAACCTAATGGTAGCGTACCTTGTGAGAAGGTGTAAATTATTTTAGTTAAATGTGTTTTTATTGCTGTTTATAACGAGGTTACAAACAGTAACAGCTAGTTTCAGTCATCGATGAAAATATCGTAAACGATAGCTTTGCAGCTTGAATGACATGGTATAGTTCCTGCATGTGCAGCCAGACGCAAAGTTTTGGTGTATTACAATTGTTTATATAATAATGATGCTTTTGTGGAAAAAGTGTTTTGCTCATGCGCTCCACGGCATTTTTATGATTAGTTGTAATTTTTACAATTTTGTTGCTTAATACTTACGAATAATTTCAAAGTAGCATTTATTTTTCGATACTTAATGTTTTACTTAGGATGAAAAAGCCTGGAACACAGACCAGTTTAATTACATATTGCGTAGGCAAAGTTAATTTGGTTTAGTGGAAATGTGGTTCTGTAAATTAAATGAACCTGCTCTGTATAATTTGCAGATGACTGTTGTATTAAGTTCCTATTCTGTATAATACTGCTACAAACCAACCTTCAGTCCATAGACTGACTTTTCATTTTCACCAGTTCCCATTAGAATTTTTCTTGAATTGGTGAGGCAACTATCTGACTACTGTTCACCTCAAGCCTGCACTCGGGCTCTTTAAACGCAACATTCTCTTGGGCAGTATGTTGGTTTCACAGGACACTATGTGATACCATATTTCCATGTATGTGGACGACTTTTCATGAAGACATTACCAGATCGGTTAAGATCTGTAAAGCCTTCCTGATCATTCCCACAATCCTCAGTTCACAGTCTTGTATTGTTGCATTGAACCTCTTTGCTGTCCCCTTGTGTAATTACTGATTTTAAGTCATCGTAAGATTGAGTGGCTGACTGCTTTCCATTTGGGTCGTTTATTTTGTCATGTCATATTGACGTTTTAGATCCAGTCGAAAAAAATGAAAATGCCAGAATTAAAAACAGTAAATGGGCCAGATTTAAGGAGCTCTGTAAATTACTGAGCACTTCATAATTTTCACTGGTTAATCCCATCCTTCTCAACTCCACGGCCAGAGCACATGATTAGTGCAACTGTTGTCATAACACAACAATTAATCCCAATACAGAATTTGGAAATAATCCTAACACAAATTTTGTAAAAATTTTAAGTGCTGAATTGCCCACCTGGTTACCTGAATCCCAAAAATGTCCAGGAATTTTTTGAAAGTATGATAGGGGGGTCCATATTTATTATACGTCATCACAAAACAATATATAGTAGACGATAGGCAAATTTTGTATCATTCAAAGGGGGAAGCAATTCAAGTTTAAACAATCGTGTCTGTGTTATTGCACATAGCATTTGCAGATGAGGTATTTTTATATTCATTATAGTTGGCCAGGCACATTTTACACTTATTTGACCATGGCTGATCAGACTTTTATTCAAATGTCTTTTATATTCACGGATTCATTTGTGTATAACAAAATGTGACGTACACTTGAGTTTTGTAAATGACATCTTTTCATGTTTTTTCCAATATATTTCAAATGTTTATGTACATGTAATATTTCCCTGTGTCTATTTTAATAAACATGCAATAATCGTGTTCAATACAATGTACTTTTGATGTCGTGAGCATTTTTAGGACTATCAATTGATTAACATGCGTTGATAATCTTCATGCGAGTTTTAAAAACGGCCCGTTATACTTTTAAAGTTTTGAAGAGCACACTCTAACTCGGCATATATGGCGAGAGTATGGAATTATTGCCTGGGTCATTTGCATTCTGTTGTTGATTTTACATGAAAACACTGAACACTCTCGCTAGACTCTAGATTCAAACTGCTAGTAAGAATACCATGGACCTGCAATTACAATGTAATGACACTCGCCTATGTTTATATAAAGGAGGGAAATATTGCAATTGTCGACCATACATGCATAAAATTTATTACAGATTAAAAAATATTTGAAGCAAGTTCTTCGAGACTATAATTTCATGTACCACATCTAAAGCAATCGGCGTGCTAATTTCTAATGATTGCATAATTTGCGTAGTTCATCAAAATACACACTTTAATGATATTGTGAAATATAGTTGGCAACAAAAGTAAGGATATTGAGTTTAAGCAAAGATTGATACAAGTGGCATTATGATTTCACAGTTATTGGCCACAGCCCAAAACATTAAACAATTTAGAAGTGCAAAGCACAAAACTATGAGATTAGCATTAATTACTAAGAAAGTGCATTTTAGGTGAGAGGGAGGGAGAATCCTAAAGTATCAGTTACTAGCCAACACCACTGAGTTCTTAGACACATCACTTCAGGAGCGTGTGCAAGATCATTTCTACAAGGTAGATATGACAAGAAAACAACTCTGATGTACTTTTTTATAACCGGCCAACTTCTCACTTTTCCAAAGTATTGCCAAAGGGTTCATGAGACAAAAACTCTAAAAAGTCCTTATAAAAAATGATTGGCAACTTTGCTTCGAGTCAATCCTTCCCTACCAACCATACAAATTCTCGATTTTTAGGCAGCTCCTTCAATAGTTGTCCAGCAATGGTGATGATTGGTGGATTTGTTGGTACTTGTCATACAATGGAACAATCAAGCCAATCAGATTTGTTTTCACATACCCTGCCCTCCCCCTCCATCATGCACAGCTTGAAAAAAACTTTTCAAGGTACATAATATACAAACTCCTGCATTGAAAGCTATCTTACACCAGGTGGTAACAACCCCATAAAGAATATGCCATAACATTTCATGCAATACATGGAGGAATATTTCATCAAATATTCAACATTTTGCAAGCAATATGCTTCTGTAACTCAATATTAAATTTCAATATCCTTCTTTTTGATTTTTCTTAATACAGTTTGCATAGTTTTCAGACACACTGTATAAGTGCAGCAGTCACATTACACTTGACTGTTCATGCTGCACTTGAGCAAATCATTTACATAGCTTGCATGATATGAAACTACATAGGACTCAATACACTCACTGCTGGGTAAACAGTTTAGACAATCTTTACCTTGAAATAGGAAAGGTAAGTAGAACTAAGCAAATATAACTTTAGTCAGAATTATACGCAAATTACAACTATATATACGTAAATTAGAACTATAACTCGCCTTCCTTTTTCCCAAATCATTGGACTGGATTATAAAGGGCTACATACAAAGATATCTCCTAGCACATATCAAGCTTCCTAAGTTCATACTATTAGTAAAGGTGATTCAAACTTTGCACACATCGCACGATTTCAAACTTCATAAGTTTCACATCAAACTAAGTCGCTTTAAGCTTCATATTATACACATGTGCATTATCAAGCTTCATTCACACAGGCATTTCAAACTTCATAAAGCTTTCCACATATAAGAGAACATTTCAGACTCAATGATAAGAAATATGGCACATCAAACTTCATTAAGCTTTCCACATATAAGAGAACATTTCAGACTCAATGATACATAAATATGGCATTTCAAACTTCATTAAGCTTTCCACATATAAGAGAACATTTCAGACTCAATGATACATAAATATGGCATTTCAAACTTCATTAAGCTTTCCACATATAGTAGAACATTTCAGACTCCATGATACATAAATATGGCATTTCAAACTCCATAAGCTTCCCATTTGCAATAAAACATTAAAAGCTTCTTAATGCATACCTAGGCCAATTCAAACTTCATAAGCTTCCAATGCATGATAAGATATTTCAAATTTCATAATACAGGCCAAAGGCAATTCAAACTTCACAAGCTTCCCACACACAATGGGAGTTTTCAAGCTTCATAGTACAGGCCTAAGGCAAGTCAAACTTCATAAGCTTCCCGCAAACAATAACACATTTCAAGCTTCATAGTACAGGCCTAAGGCAAATCAAACTTCATAAGCTTCCCACAAACAATAACACATTTCAAGCGTTAAAAATGAAGCTCAAAGCAATTCAACTCATAAGCTTCCACAGACATGTATAGAACATTTCAAGCTTCGTAATACATGCCTAAAGCAATTCAAAATGTATAAGCTTCCACACACATGCACAATACAACGTTTCAAACTTCATAATACAGGCCTATGACAAGTAAAACTTCACAAGCGGCCCACACACAATAATACATTTCAAGCTCCATAATTCATGCCTAGGGCAATTCAAACTTCACAAGCTTAACACACACAATAATACATTTCAAGCTCCACAATACATGCCTAGGGCAAGTCAAACTTCACAAGCTTAACACACACAGTAGGGCATGTCAAGCTTTATAATACAGGCCTAAGGCAAGTCAAACTTCACAAGCGGCCCACACACAATAATACATTTCAAGCTCCACAATATATGCCTAGGGCAATTCATACTTCACAAGCTTAACACACACAGTAGGGCATTTCAAGCTTTATAACACAGGCCTGAGGCAATTCTAACCTCATAAGCTTCACACACAAAAAGGTTACATTTCAAACTTTATAGTACATACTATGGGATTTCAATCTTCAAACAGACTGGAACAATGTAAAGTTTATAAGCTTCGCACACACACAGCAGAACATTTCAAGCTTGCTAATACAGGCCCAAAGTAATTCAATTTTCATAATTGAGTTTCCTGTATACAACATGACATTTCAAGCCTCATAATAATGTCAAGCTTCACACACGAATTAGGTGACATTTCAAACTGCATAAAATACACTATGCCATTTCAAACTTCATAGACCCTCAATCTAAACTTGATAAGCTACAAACATACAACTGGCTATTTCAAAGTTCACATTACACAATGGAACACTTCAAGTTTCATACACATTGAACATTTCAAGCATAATAAATCACACTCAGAAAGCAATAGGCGTGGTATATGTTTTGCTTTATCATATAGTAATGACTACACATGGTTCCACTATGTACATCTACCCTGTCACTGGCACTTCAAGCTGATATAAATACAGACAAAAGTAGCCACATTGAGAATGCAGATACACAGTTCATTGTAGCATACCGGAGCCTTATGTACTACCAAGTGATCACCTGGCTATATGTATATTGAAGGACAGTGGATATAAATATGCACCAATGTAACCGCTATGTACAATTTAGACTTAACTGTCCAGGGACACACACCTTCTTCAATGGTGAGATGCCTTGTAGTGTGTTTCTCAGTAAAGTTTGCAGTTTGCATGAGATATAATCCGTTTTAAAACGGTCTGTCAAAATTTATGACATTTTAACATCGACTATAACGAATGTCCTAAGCGGTGTGCGTGGGGTTGGAAATCATATTTATCAGGTAGCACAACATTTGGGAATACAAGGCTAAACTATGAACATCCAAAGATACACACTCTTACACATACCAACTGTGCAACAAATGGCCAAGGGCTTACACAAGAACCAACCAGTTGTCCTGGATTACACGGCACTAGAACTTTCCTTGGCCTGGAGGTAACAAGAAAGCATGTTGTTTTCATTGGCCTCATTTTGGAATGCCAGGTATATTTTCACAGGTCATGTCAAAAACCAAAACTTAATTAACACCATGCATCCACAGATGTTTGTCAGGTTTATCCAAGCAAATAATACGACGATGACAACAAATACTAACATAGAACTCCAATGGCAAAAACAAGGCTACGGCTTGATGGCCATTCCATTGTTGATGAACGCAGCATAATTCAAGTCTGACAGTGTAATCCAGAATGGTCCTAGCATAGTGCTTTATATATGTTTACAATATTAATCGGAATTGAGGAATGTCATTAGAGTCTTAAGTACATCAATTATTTAGTACATCACTGAAACCTGTTTCCTGTAAATACACTTACTTCACTCATATACAAACACACTTTTACACACCAACACAAACAAATTAGCCATAATACAGCAGTCTCCCATTCCCAAGAACATCTCTCAATAAACAATTGTTACCACTGTGTTTCAAGGTCCAAGAAATGATCCCACTATAATGAGGAGAACACAGTTTCTTAAGCGGTGCCGAAAATCACTGACATCAAATCAACTGCATGGAAGTAAAAGTAAAATACGCAACATACAGCATATTTGTCAGGCAACCTGCATTATTGTATAGTGATGTCATCACATTAACCTGATTGACACTCATCCACCAGATAACGCATCAGGTGGGCATTCCATGTGGAAATATGTCGTCACAAAGACGAGGATTTCGGTCATGCAAATCACCATAGATGGCTTCGATGCGAACACCCTGTTCCACTATATATTCGTTAGGGATATTGACGACGCCTACTAAGTGGTGGGGAACGTCAGGAAACTGGAAGGTGTTGACCACAGCCACACAAGCATTATCTTGTCCATCGCTGACCAGTCCTGGACATCCAGAACTTCCTCCAATTAGTTTCTCACTCACGTGATAAAGAACCCTGCGCTCGTCCAAGAAATGTGGAAATGCATCGACTCCCAAGTTCATGTAAGACCACTTGACCGCTTCATGGTGCTGTTAAAAATAACATGACCATCGATATACTTTTAACCTTATTGCATCAGTGACATGTATCCACCATACACATATTTAGGCTGCATCTGCATTCAATTCAGACAATAAACTAATCTGCTTTTATAACACTTGAGTGATTGATTAAAATGAAAGTTCTAAAGTTATTAATTTGAAATAGCTTGCGAGGGAAGTTTGACTTTTATTACAAAATGTAGATATTAAGCGTACCAGACCATGGAAAAATGGATTATTTCAAATACAATTGCATAGATTTGAACACACATTCACAGTAATAACGACAAGAGCGGAACATTGGTCGATATCTGAGACCTATTTTTGACTGTTGCATTGGCTACCAGCTAATTCTTACCAGTAGAACAGACAACCATGTAATGGGAACATGTCGAGTCTGTCACGCTAGCAGTGTATTGTGTGTAAGTTTGATAAAATGTCAAACTTTCAATACTGGTATAAAATTAACAAGAGCAACGCAGAGGGTCGAATTGCGCCCGCGAATGCATCGCAAATGGTGTGCTGTAAGGGTTTATTTGTATCATAACAACGGCCACTAGATGGCGCAATAACGTATAATCCATACAAAAACGGGAACATGTTATTGCTTCTTTAATAGAAAACTATTCACCATATTTCATAAAAATCTGTCAAGAAACTTCACAGAAGCAAAGGAAAATGGAAACAACCCGGGTGAGAATTTTACACGTTTGACACGCTTTTGAGCGTGTCAAACGTGTCAGACGTGTAAAAAAACGTGTAATACGTGTCAAAATTGCCACGTTAACGTGTAAAACGTGTAAAAACATGACACGCTAGCGTGTCAAACGTGTAAAATTTGCCACGTTAGCGTGTCAAACGTGTAAAATTTGCCACGTTAGCGTGTCAAACGTGTAAAATTTGCCACGTTAACGTGTCAAACGTGTAAAATTTGCCACGTTAGCGTGTCAAACGTGTAAAATTTGCCACGTTAGCGTGTCAAACGTGTAAAATTTGCCACGTTAGCGTGTCAAACGTGTAAAATTTGCCACGTTAGCGTGTCAAACGTGTAAAATTTGCCACGTTAGCGTGTCAAACGTGTAAAATTTGCCACGTTAGCGTGTCAAACGTGTAAAATTTGCCACGTTAGCGTGTCAAACGTGTAAAATTTGCCACGTTAGCGTGTCAAACGTGTAAAATTTGCCACGTTAGCGTGTCAAACGTGTAAAATTTGCCACGTTAGCGTGTCAAACGTGTAAAATTTGCCACGTTAGCGTGTCAAACGTGTAAAATTTGCCACGTTAGCGTGTCAAACGTGTAAAATTTGCCACGTTAGCGTGTCAAACGTGTAAAATTTGCCACGTTAGCGTGTCAAACGTGTAAAATTTGCCACGTTAGCGTGTCAAACGTGTAAAATTTGCCACGTTAGCGTGTCAAACGTGTAAAATTTGCCACGTTAGCGTGTCAAACGTGTAAAATTTGCCACGTTAGCGTGTCAAACGTGTAAAATTTGCCACGTTAGCGTGTCAAACGTGTAAAATTTGCCACGTTAGCGTGTCAAACGTGTAAAATTTGCCACGTTAGCGTGTCAAACGTGTAAAATTTGCCACGTTAGCGTGTCAAACGTGTAAAATTTGCCACGTTAGCGTGTCAAACGTGTAAAATTTGACACGCTAGCGTGTCAAACGTGTAAAATTTGCCACGTTAGCGTGTCAAACGTGTAAAATGTGACACGCTACGGTGTCAAACGTGTAAAATATGATAGAACTCTTCAATAAAGATACAATTTAAATAGGCTTGGCAGTTCTGAAAAGGCCACTGGGAGGTAATCACCCAATTTGAATGATTAAACATGTTCCCTCAATAACATCAAAGAGTTTGCAACAAAAGTTTTCACTGCCTATTGAAATATCCAAATACTGAGTTAGAGTTGGTTTAGCTGTCAGAGAGTGCAGTCCTCTCAGGAGAGCACTTATGAAGTATGGTTTTCGAGTGTGGTGCAGCTCTAACAGAAGTTTAGTATGTATATACTCTGGTTGACACTGGCTTGATAAACTTTTCTTGCAAATGGTCCTTCTTTTTACAGGTAAGTTTGATTGTAACAGAAAACAAGAGTCAGTAGAAACTGTTGACTACGCAGTTAATATATGAAGTTGGAACGCCTCTCATCTTCAGTAGTATATCAATTCATAATATTGTTGTTATTGGATCAACTCACATTTTGTGTCAGCTTGAATGAGGATAAGACATTGTGTTTAGAGGTTTGGGCTGCAAAATCAACATGAACTCAATGTTATGACAAATGTTGAATCACTCTTGGTAATTCAAAGATGTTACAAAGTGCGTCTGTTCTTTACTTCATAAACTGTTTTCAAGCAACTGGCCTGACTCAAAAGCTTAGACTTATATGCATATATATAGCAGCTTAAGCACTTCAAATTTGTATGTTGAACCATTTTCTTATTTCTGTGTTAATGTTATTCTAGATGAAATGAAATTTAGTGACAACAGTATGTGGTAAGAGTTGGATAGTTACATTATCCTTTTAATGATTCTATATCATTATCACATTTTGGATTATTTACATCAACAGTAACAATAAACTGTAACTTAAAGAAGAAATCCCTTTATACATTTGCTTTCAGTATGGATTCCCATGGTGGATGGTGAGCTGCTATAAACAAGAACATTATGGCTTGTACACGGCCTCAGGCTAAATGTAGGGTCGCTACCATGGCAATGACACAGATTACAGGCTAGCGTGTCAAAAGCGCCACGTTTGACACGCTAGGGTGTCAAAAGTGCCACGTTTTTGCCACGTTTTGGCAAGCCACATTCGACACGCTATCGCCACGTTTGACACGCTAGCGTGTCAAAAGTGCCACGTTTTTGCCACGTTTTGGCACGCCACGTTCGACACGCTATCGCCACGTTTTACACGCTTATCGCCACGTTTGACACGCTAAGCGTGTCAAACGTGGAGTATTGGAACGAAAATTACACGTTTTTGACACGTTCTTGACACGTTTTACACGCTACATTTTACACGTTTGACACGCCACGTTTTACACGTTCGACACGTTTTTAGAGCGTTCCAATACTCCACGTTTTTAGAGCGTGTCAAACGTGTCAAATTCTCACCCGGGAAGAGCAACGCAGAGCGTTGAAATGCGCCCACAATTGCACCGTGTACGGTATCCTTCTAGGGTTGTTTATTGGTACCATAAAGTGGCCAGTAGAGGGCATATATGTAGTATGTTGTACTTTACAAAATGGAAAGGCATGGAGACTCAAACACAGCAAAAATGGCCACAAGGTGGCGCAAAATACCTCTATTCCATCCGGAAACAGGAGGATAGCGTCATCTCACCAACAGATGCCTATATTCAAAATTTTCAGAAAATCTGTTTAGGACCTTTGAAGACACAGAGGTAAATGTAAAAACTAACATTGCCACTAGGGGGCACACTAGAAGTCAGATCCATCCGAAAGTTGTCATCCGTTGTCAATATCACACATGTCGTGAACACATCCACTAAAACAAGAAACTGTAGGAACACCGCATTTATCCACCTTCACTCTTATCAGGCTTCTATTGTGAGTCAGCATGCGTGAATAATTGGCTGATAAGCCACCTCTGGAACTACTTTTGGCTGAAAGGATGACCAGGCCATAAAATGATATTAGCCAAGACCAGTTACTAATGCAACAAAGAATATTGTCGTAGTATCACCTAGCCTTGGTGGAAAGCTGTATATTGTATTGGCTCTAATAAACGCTTAGAAAAAATCATTTCACGGGGAGGGGATTCTTATTGTAGCCTACGGCAGTTGAAAGCCGGTTTCCCAAACGGGTAAAATCGGAAGCTAGGATTCATAAAATTTACGCTTTGTGACGAATTTTTAGCCTATGACAGTCTTTCTACAAAATTGTGGTGCATTGCTATGAACTTCCGTTGTTAAATTACGATAATTTTTCAAAAAATTGTGCTCATCACAGGGCGAAAACTTGCCGACTGATGCGTCGCCGCTGAATCGCCATCGTCAATAGGAAAACTTGTACTCTTGAATAAAAATATAGTTTCGACTCAACAAATTACCTGAAATCTTCCTGATGTTTTACAATTTTTAAAGTTCATGTGGAGTCCAGATTAATTGCGATTAAGTCCAAATGTGCGCTACATCGTACTCCACAACAAGAGAAAAATCTCTGGATGAACACACATGTTGTTGTCACGTGACGTTTGTTTTGAAGGTCGTCTGTGTATGAGAGTGAGTGAGCGTGCGTGTGCGGGTCATCGACGATAGACTTTTTTGTTACAAAAGGCGGAGGATTATGCAAGAAAATGGCGTTTACTAGATTGTTTTTCACTTAAACGGCTGTAACGTGCAAGGTGAGTGCTGGTTAACTCACAGATTTTGTGTGCACAGGCCGACTGTCGTTAGCTCTGCCGTGGAGTATTAATAGTCCAAGGCTCGATCTACATGTTGGGGACGAAATGAACTACCCGGGCTGTGTGAAATTTCTGGGTCTAACGGAGACACTGACGCAGTGGTCAGTCAGATCGCTGTATCAAGACTATAGTCAAAATCCAAATTCGTTTTATCGTGTCCCTGTCAATAATAACGGCATGTTAAAGCCTTCTTAATTTTCGTACTCCAGGAACATAACAATCACGTGTTTTGTACACATACGCGCACGCCGCAGATCACATCTCGGAAATTGCCGATTTGACGGATGACAATGAATGAACACAATGAAATTAACAACGTCGTTTTACAGCTTGTAAGATTCATAATAAAAGTATTTTGAATATTGCAATGCATGTGTTCCAAAATCTAAATAACTTGGGTCCTATATTTTTGTATTAGTGCGCGCCGAATGAAAGTAATCGTGAGTGTTGCTGTGTTGCAAAATCTCTTATCCTGGGCCGATTTGAAAAATTCAAAGTTGTACTCATATTTGTTTTCGCTCCTCTTTTCAAATATTACAGTAAAAACTATGTAAAACTCTCACCATAAATAGTACAGTCTGCTAGCTAGATTGTAATCAGCTGATCATATCCGCATGAGCGAAGCCAATTATCCTCGCTCGTGACTCGATGATTAGAGCAGCCTGGCGGCATCCCTTTGATCGTGAGCCGAGTGCGACTCAGCCAAGGTGGATAAATACGGTCTAGTTCAATTTTCCATACCCCGCCGTTTACCTTAACCACCGGGGTTAGAACCAATTTTATTTAGTGGGAATGTTCATAGCATGCATAAATAGACTAGTTTAACATAGCAAAGATCCTGCAAACGATTTAGGAGACACAGCCATGAGCACAAAAAACTGCCACTAGGAGGTGCCAAAGTAGTCAAAGTAGTCGGAAAATCAACGTCAGATGTCCGCTTCATAGTATTAACATACATCCCAATTTTCTCAATTACCATGAAAGTGGCTTGGTTGAAAGACGGTTGGATGCCAAATAACTCGAAAACAGTAACAACAGCAACGCAGAGTGTTGAAATGCGCCCACAATTGCACCGTGTACGGTATCCTTCTAGGGTTCTTTATTGGTACCATAAAGTGGCCAGTAGAGGGCATATATATATGTTATACTTTGCAAAATGGAAAGGCATGGTCATTGTCTCCTCAATAGGCTAGGGGCAAAATGTGAGTGATCTTCATAATACAAGCACATCCTATACATCAGTTGCTTAAAGCACCACACAAACATAGAATTAAAAACAAATTTACCAACATACGAGATTAGCACAGCATTAGAATGCCAGAAACAAATTTCTACTTGGAACTTTTCCTTCATAGTCACGAAGTAACAAAAGTATACACCTGAAGACCTATGAAAATATTAAAATTGCCACTAGAGGCATACCAGTAGTCAGAATCATCCTAAAGTCGTCATCGTTCGTTGTCAACATCACATAAATACACTTACTAAATTTAGTAAAGATCCTGCAAACGGTTTGCGAGATACAGCCATGGGCGCAAAAAAAAACTGCCACTAGGAGGCGCCACAGTAATCAAAGTCAAGGGAAATTTAGCGTCAACCGTCCTCTTCATAGTAAGAACATACATGCCAATTTTCACAATCATAGTTAGAGCGGTTTGGTTGATAGAGGGGTGGATGCCAAAAAACAGACTCAAAAACAGTAAAAATGGCCACTGGGTGTCGCAAACTAGGTCGAATCCATCCCAAAACGGGACGATAGCGTCATCGCACTAATAGGTGCCTACATAGTAAATTTCATGAAAATCTGTTAACGACTAGTGAAGATACAGAGGTAAACGTAAAAAAATAAAATTGCCACTAGGGGAACACTGGTAGGCGGATCCGTCCAAGTCATCATCGTCTGTTTTTAACATAATATAAATACACTTGTTAAATTTCGTAATAGCGGAGAGGGAATTCATAAAAATCGCGCACTTTCTGACAAGTTTTTGAAAATTGGTATAATGTTAGGGATAGGTAAAACACTTCTAAAAAAACACCGCAAACAAACTATGCTAACCCCCTGGTGGCCGCTACGCACAAAATCCAATATGGCCGCCGCCGAAAATGGAAGTTGGCGTATTTCAGCTATTATTATCACTAGAGCATATTGAAAACCATGTTTTCAATATTTTTGGGTCCCGGGGAGCTTCACTCTTACATCTATTATTTTTGTTGCTTGGAATCAGGCCGAATATAATGCCTGAAAAGGTAATTAGTAATCATTTTTACCTATTTTAACTTATTTAAGACATATCTCCGCCCATTTGGGTTGATAACAATACCTCAACATAAGTGACGACAGTCCCTTCAAAATTTCTAAAAGAAAGGTCACCAACTGGTCATTATGTTGCCTTCGCCAAGAACAATCTCACACAAAATTACGATGCCTATATAAAAGGAAGGGTCAATACAGTGCGTACCAACCCTGAAAACAATTTGAAACGTTTTGCCGACAATGGTGTACCTTTACCAATGAGAGTGAACTTGTTGAGCCTGGGTGATGGTTAAGGAATAGCAAACAAACTGCTAAAGAATGGAGCTAAATACCACAACCGATGCCGACGACTCTTCCACTCATACATTATACAGCGGGAATTGGAAAAATGACCAGGAACATCTCTGATAGTGAAAAGAAATCGAGTCTGAAAAAACGGTGGATCGCACCAATATGCAGTGCCGCCTGCGGTGAAAAGTTTCAAGATGAAGACCATGAACAAATATACAGAGCGAGAAGTCAAAACTGTAGCAAACACCTGAACAGCTAGGCTACAGAATCCAAGAACTGGGTGACTCTTGTACTTTTAAACACTGCTATTGACCCTAAGGCTGGTGATGTCCATTATCACTTATCATGTTATAATCTGAACAACGATGTTCGAACAGCCCAAACGTCATATGCCAAGGAAACTTACGTTAGTCAGCAATACGATCCTTTGGTAATCGCTCAGCTAGTAGCGTTGGTGAAGTTCAGACATTGCACTTTCAAGCTTGCTGAGTTGAGAAAGCTTCATGATCGTCGGCTGGAGCAGCTGGACTCTGATTGAATTGGTGTGTACGTGCACCCAAAAGATTCAAAGAACATATTATAGAAAAGCTAAGGTGTGATTGGTCTGAATACTCAATGGGTGGAGATATTTACATCTCTCATAAGAACAAAGTTAGCGCCGCTGTGACAGAGACTGCACATGTCTAGGTTACGGAAGACGAGGCTAAGAAGATTGCTGAAGTTGGTGTCCTGCATCGTGAAGGTATTCTACTACAAGTGCCACTCAATGGGTCATTGAATTCAAACTGTTCCAGTGAGCCAGTTCCGAAACCTCTTCTGACCCTTCTAGATGTCTTACTTCAGAGTTCGAACTCTATTGAGGAGAAAATGGCAGAAGACCCAACGGAACCTAAGCGCCAGAATGAAATCGCTTGCACTATCTCTCATCAGTTATGCAGCAATGCCGCAAACGAAGCTAGCAAAACAAGCTACCATCTATCAACGAAAGAAGAGACACCCTTTCCGCTATATGTGGGATTGAAGCTGCCTGCCAGTTATCCTCACAAGGGAATCAGTGGAACTTTTCAAGAGTTAGGCATGCCATGCAGTTTCTTACGAACGTGCCATTCGTATCAGAATGGAACTTACTCTATCAGTGTCAAAACGGTTTACCGAAGATGCAGTCGTTATGCCTTCAAATTTCAAGTGGGGATTTTTCACCACTGGCGCACTTGATAATATTGATGAGTCTCGTCGCATTGAGTTCCATGGTACTGTCATTTCTCTAACCAGTCATCCCAATCACACAANACCCCCCCCCCCCCCTAACGATGCATGCTGCTGATATCGCCAATACCAAGCTTTCTGATGACTTTGCCATTCTCCCGTACATTGGTGAGTTTGTTGGAGATATCACGCACCAACCTTCTCCAGATGGGAAAGCCAAACCTTCCTTCACTGAAAATGCCCGAGCAGAGATTCTTGATGACGCATGGCTCACTCATGTGCACAATGTTTTTACTGAACATGAGGGACAACTACAAAAGATTCCAGTGACCTACTCTGGGTTCTTTTCACATTACCAACCTTCAGAAAACATCAGGCCAAGGGCGACAGTTGTTTTTTTTCCATTTGCTATGAAAATGCCTTGACAATGACCATGCAGAAACACGCAATGCTTGTGGTCAAGAAGGCACCAAAGTTTGTAAATCCTAGTCAAGCTCCAGACATAGAAGGTAACTGTCTTTTCTATGCTCAGCAGAAAAGGTGTCATTAGATGTACCCTGATGAGGTCGGTGAATCAAAAGTGGTATGCTTCATGGGCATGTTCGACATCGAAATGGCATCTCAAGAGTGTGGAGGTACACTGTTGGATGGATCTGGACGAGACCACGTGTTCTCCATAGCCAATGTCTTCATTCCTGGTGTTGGATCATCTCTTCTGGGTGGAAAACATATCAAGCGTACCAGATACGCATACCAGATCACGCTTGTCTGGCTTAATGAGTGAGAGAAACAGGCATACGACGAGTTCTGTTATGAAGGCTATGGACCTTACGAACGCTTTGATGTGTGGGAAAACGAGTCAGCAATGCTCCAAGAGTTTGCTACTAGAAAATTATGAGAGACTACCTGCACATTAACTGACGCTTCATTCGAGGTCATAGGCTGGGAAATTGGCTATTGAGTGCGGAAGCCTGTGAAGAAATGTGTCCATGGTTTTTGCATTTGGAAACATGAATCACGCACGCTGGTTGCCTGTTTCCTGAGAGATATGACCCACCCTTCAGTGCACAAAGCTTTCGTGGAAGGGGGAATTTGTTTTTCAACGTATTGACAGGAAGTTTTCTTTGATGACTCTTGACTAGAGCCAACAGTACAGTATCAAGTTCTTGAAGGGGCAAATACACTCTATGGCTAACGAGGAGAGACGGAAATGGTTATGCTCTCAAAGCCAGAAGTGTTGAGATTAATTGATGAGTTTGAGGATGCATGCTTCTCTACGTACGTTAAGCAGCAACGACATTGGTCAAACCTAATTCATAAGGTATGTTGAAACCAAAACTGAAATTGCTACCGAACTGTAGTCTGACGTCATCCCAAGAACCAACTCCTTTACTTTCGCCAACAGAACACTCACTGATTTGAAGAAAGGTATTGACAAACTGGGATGTACCAAAGCGAATACGGGCTTCATCACCAAGATGTTCAAGTCGCTCCAAGCACGTCGCTTGCCAAAAAACCCAGATACCAAACCCAGGTCAATGGGGTTGGGTATGGAATGCTAGAACTAAAAAATGGGTGCCATAATGGACAGATCTGGAAGATATTAGCCAGGTGTGTGTGTTCCCTACTTCTCCACTGCGGCTGTGTTGTTGCTTGCAAAGGCAATTGTAAGTGCCATCGAGCTGGACTTCGGTGTACCACATTGTGCAAATGTGAAGTTGCCTGCACCAGCAATGACTCTTGAAATGTCATCTTTCTCAATGTCTGGTTTCTTTATAAGTTCGTGATACAAACTAGCAGCAAGCAGTATTTGGTAGACCATTCTCAGTGTTCCTTCAGTTGTTATCTATGTTTCTATGTATCTCAGTCTAGAAGTATTGTCATTGTCAGCTAGACAAAGTCCTATTTTGTGTAAATCTGGTTTTGAAAAATGGTAATTTTAGGATTTTGTGCGGCGAATCATGTCGATATACGACATTAATTAAGCAAACTAACTTCTGTGAGGGCAAACATAAATTTGAGTTATTTGTAAATGACATTTGCCTTAAAAGTATCATTTTGCATTGGAATTGGCCACAAAACATAAAAACTAACACCAGAAATGAACTCCGGACCCCAAAAGTAATGAAAATATGATATCAGAATTTGGTTTAGTGATAATAATTACTAGATACGCCAATTTTCAATTTCGGCGGCGGCCATATTGAATTTTGCGGGTAGCGACCACCAGGGGGCCAGCACACTTTGTTTGCGGTGTTTTNAATGAACTCCGTACCCCAAAAGTAATGAAAATATGATATCAGAATTTGGTTTAGTGATAATAATTACTGAGATACGACAATTTCCAATTTCGGCGGCGGCCATATTGAATTTTGCGGGTAGCGACCACCAGGGGGCCAGCACACTTCGTTTACGGTGTTTTTTGAATTTCCTTTGCTTATACCTAACATTGTACCAAACTTCAAAAACTTGTCACAAAGTGCCCAATTTTTGCAAATCTGCATATATTTCCTCCCCGCTATGCTGAAAAGTCTGGACTTCGCCACAGTAGGGACATTGGTCTGTTTGTGAAATACCAAATATTTTTAACATTTTGTTTGTATAAATCCTTTTGTGAATGAAAAAGTATTTAAACATTGACAAATTAGGGTTTATGGGTAGATTAAAAGGGAGATTATATATTTCTTTAATTTCGGCGTCTGCGTAGTAGTTGAGTAAAAACGCATAATTATCTGATTTTACAGAAAACTTGTGAATAAATGTATTTTTGATCCATGGAGTGGAACTATTGAAAAATAAAAATCTAATGTTATTACAACTAACAATCCTTCTGTCCGAAGGACCCAGAACTTTCTTCAAGGTCGTTGTGGTGGAATAAAATGGTATGATAGACGTATCCTTTAAGTTATAATTTTTCNATCATTCTTTGAGCGGTTTGGTTGATAGAGGGGTGGACGCACAAAAAAGACTTGAAAACACTAAAAATGGCCACTAGGAAGCGCAAACTATGTCGAATCCATCTGAAAACGGGAGGATAGCGTCATCTCACTAATAAGTGCCTACATACCAAATTTCATGAAAATCCGTTCTGGACTTTTAAAGATACTAAGGTAAGCGTAAAAAACTAAAATTGCCACTAGGGGGAACACCGGTAGTCGGATCCATCCGAAAGTTCGCACATGCCGTCCCATTCATGAATGGAACATATGTGCCAAATTTCATGAACAAATGTCAAAGGGTTTTGGAGATAAAGCAGCGGACGCCGGACGGACGCCGCCCGGACGGACAAACGGACGGACGGAGATGACGGCATAATGCGTTAAGATAAAAACATGTGGGCGCATAAAAATGGCCACTAGGCGGCACAAACTAGGTCGAGTCTCTCTGAAAACAGAAAGATATGTCGCCTCATTAACAGACACCTGTATGCCAAATTTCATGAAACTACCTCGAGGACCTTTGAAGATATAGAGGTAAGCGTAAATAAATAAAGTTGCCACTAGGTGGCACACCAGTAGTTGATCTGTCCGAAAGTCGTCGTCGTCCGTTGTTAACATCATATAATACACCTACTAAATTTAGTAAAGATCCTAGATCCCGTGAAAGGTTTAGGAGATACAGTCATAGGTGCAAAAAACAAAACTGGCACTTGGAGGCGTCACAGCAGTGGAAGTCGGCAGAAAATCATCATCTGCCATCCTCTTCATAGCAAGAACATACATGCCAATTTTCACAATAATCTTTTGAGCGGTTTGGTTGATAGAACGGTGGACGTCAAAAAACACAACTCGAAAACAGTAAAAATGGCCACTAGGTGGCGCAAACTACGTAGAATCTGTCCGAAATCTGGAAGATAGCATCGTCTCACTAATAGGTGCCTATATACCAAACTTTATGAAAATCTGCTAAGAACTTTTGAAGATACGGAGGTAAAGATAGAAAATTAAACTTGTCACTAGGGGGCACACCGGTAGTTGGATCCGTCCGAAAGTTCGCTCATGCCGTTCCATCCACGGAAGGAACACATGTGCAAAATTTCATGAACATACGTCAAGGGGTTTTGGAGATAAAGCAATAGACACTGGACACCGGACAGACGAAGATGACGACATAATGCGTCAACATATAAATATGTGGGCGCATAAAATGAGTAATTTTTTATTCAAACCTCGTTTTAGAATATGTGGTCATTTTGTCAAAATCAAGATTTCTACGAGTTCATGTTCTGTACTCTTATTAAGAAAATGAAGTAATAATCCAATACCATAACGTCTTGTTCTTTTCTATTCATATTATATGTTGTTAACAAAATTGAAATAAGTATTGCAAACAGTAAATCATAAACTATAAATGGAAAAATCAACCAATTTAAGTAAAGCGCAGTAAAGAGGTAATTTGGTTTCATAGACAACTTTTCTGTTCATTTTCGGAGTTCATTTTGTATACTGTCTACTACATCAAAACACAGTGAGCTTGGTTTTAATGGCAACTTTTCAGTTCACTCACTCAGTTCTCTGTACATTCATAGTACATCAATAGACAGAGTTTGCTTTAATTGATAGCTTTTCAGTTCATTCACTGAGTTTTCTGTACATATTTCATTGTTGCCACAAACCTCTGCCACAGTCTTATAGACAACTTTACACCCAGGGTCCACCAGCTTTGCCTGTCCACCTGGATGACCTGCAAAGAAGATGTTCTCATAACCAACTATCTTCTTAAACATAGTTAGTGGTTCTGGCGGTGGGTTTGCACTGTCAACATCCATCTCCAAAATGGCGTAGTCTAATTTCGGGTCAAAGGCAACTACGGGGAGCAGGGTAAATCGAAAATCTCTGTAGTCTCCCTCATCTCCAGGCTGGTAGGCTCTGTCAAAGTTGAATAGGCAGGATCGTTGTTTCTGGCGATGTAAAACCTCAGCTGAAATAGAAAAGCACAAAATCAAGTAGTCTCCATCCTTCTTACCAGTGGTCTATTTCAGTGATATGTAGCACAAGAGACGAGCAAAAATAGTTCAGACAATTTAAAGCTTGAACAAGTCAGAAAGGTTCCAAAAATGACGCCTTAAAACTCCCATTCACATGTACACCTTTGTGGCCAAATGACTTTCTTGAGAATCATGAAGGGGACCTGGAAAAAAATTAACTTGCAATTTGATGTTAAAAGCGCCATCTGCGAAAAATTCAATCATTGTTTCACAAAAACTAAAGCCTCACTTAAACCTGCCTTATATCACGGACACAGCTGTAACTGATTGGTTACAACAGAAGTAAATCAAACTTCGCCTCAGATGATTTCCCGACAAATTGCTTTTTCAGCACATAAAATGACAAACCTGTTCAACTTGTTAGTTAAGTAGTTGGCCCAGATATGACTTCCCAACTTGAGTTGAGTATATACACTAACTTGCATTTTTTTTAACGATATGCGGATTAATTCAAAACCATTCGCAAAGGGCCAGGCCTCACACCCACACAAATGAATTAGCAGGTGAAAGTTAAGCCTGATTTCTCTAAGTCGACCGTTTTTATCCATTCAAAGTTTTTTGGTGATTGAATTTTATGTATAACACATCTTCACAACATTTGTTGAAAGTAAGTAGCAGATAACAATATTTAGCAGCTTAGTGTAAGGCACGCTGTATATTAACAACTTTTTCCCTGGATTACATGAGCTTGTCATATGAATGGAGACAATGAGAGTGCTGAACTATGAAAACATTGGTTTGGCAATTTTTCCCCCCACTATCGCTTTCAAACAGATAAGGATACTGCTGTAACCAGAGTTCCCGATCACCGAAACCGGGAAATTTACCCCACAGAGGAAGGGTATCAGTCATTCCATCACCTGTAATCCTGTGACAAGTCATAGAACCATGCATGCCAATATCCAGTTTACAGGTGTATTGGTTGTGTCTCCGTGTAACCATATATGCGCGTATTTACACTCATGCCTCTATAAGAAAACCTGAGCTAGTATCCGGCATCAGGAGACAATCAAAAGGGAAACACTTGGCGTTGTAATGAGTAAAATCTATAAATTTCAAAACAGCTGTAAAGTGATGTATCTATTACAAAACCGTTATGTTGGTGTATTCAATTAAGGTTATGTAGTAAAAATTCCAAAACGTGGCTAACACTCAAACTTCATGTCTCAGAAATGGCCGTCATCAGATTCATAGTAACTTAGGATTAGCTACAACTGTTCTCCAAAATGCTGTTATGAATTGTTGTGCTTTTGAATCAGAGGTTATCGAACAATCAGGGCCTTCATGACTTGCACTAAATGTTGTTAGGAATCGGTTGCACTTTCGCATGAGAGGTTGTCAAACAATAGAACTTTGATGACTTGCAATAAAACTCCTGAAGTTCTGCAAAATGATAATGAAAAGATAATTCAGAAACTAACAAAGTTTTTGAGATCTCATCTTGAACAATGACTCAAAATCAAACAAAACGTTATCTTATTGATCTGTTGTTTTGCTATCAACGCATCTTTCCTTTTTAATCCGTTTTACTGAGAAGACATGTTCACATGATCCAATTTTATGCAAATTGGTAAAAATTCAAAAATGAAATTTTACAGGCATTCTACTTTCAGAAGATTCATGTTTTTACCAAGTTAAAAATCTATAGTTAAAACATATTTGGCTATATAATTACATAGACTTGTAAATCAGGTTGTTATTTCTTTAACTAATTAAAAAGCAAAAATTTAACAAAAACTACACAATAGCACCCTGCTCAAGACATCCATAGCTGTAAATGTCTACAAGTTAAGCTTTAACTTGAGCTTAACAGTTTGCCAAAATACCAGAATACATTACGTAACCAGTTTATTTCACTTGACCGAAAACAGTGTGTCAGTGAAAAAGGACGGCAAGGCAACCATAAAAAATAATGAAGATAAGGTTGGATGTAAGAATGGCTGTTTTGTCTAACTACTAATACCCAGACTACTAAATAGTTTTACCCCCAAATTGTCAGTTTGTTGAGAGTTAGAGATTCTATCACGACAATCAAAGTTGACACCTAAGTCGTTCACAAACATAAAACTCACCGCCTATCAAAAATTTAATTCTCAATGAAGTTCAGGAACCCTAATATCCAGTCTTTCATAAAACTAAGTCTGAGACTGTTTAGTAACCCAACAGGTGTATTGGCCAGTGATTCTTACATAGAACTAATTTTGAGACTGTTTACTAAATTAGCAAGGTATAGCGGCCAGTGATGCTTAATAGAATTAAGTCTGACACTGTTTACTAAACTAACCAAAAGTAGTGGCTGATGGTTCTTGCACTACGTGGTAGTTTGTCATCAAGTAACGCGTTCCTACACGAAATCCAGACCCAATCTTGCCATTTGACCACGTAACCTTGGCAACAGATGAGTAAGCTTTGGTCAAACAGTTCTGGAAACGTCCAGACAATGTATCCTTGCCAGCATGTCGAGCTGGTCCATACTTTCCTCCAACAGTGGTGGCTGTAAGCAACATCGAGAGAGAATGCACTAAGTTATCAAACTATAATGAATACAATAATTTTCAAGTGTGTTATTTGACAAAAACATTATCTACAGAATTTCATAAATTATCTTAAGTAAGCAACATTTTCAAAACTGTTTTATTCAGTCATAGACCATACTATATTTACACCCAACCCTGTACTGGCAACATTTGGTATTTTCAAATAATGACAATGCTATTTTTTGCATTTAACACAGCACAACATTAGAAATAAAAATGTTGGAGCAGCAGTCAAATGAAATAAAAGTTAAGTCACATCGCACCCACTGATGTGTCCCTACATTCAGTATACAAATAAAGGTTAAGTCACATCTCATCCACTGATGTGTCACTAAATTCGGTATACAAACAAAACACTTGAACAGCGTTTCAACCTTGACATTATACAAGACATAACAAAAGGTCATAACAACTGAAGAATGGAATAAGATTACACACCTGTGTCCATGGAAGGATCAGTGCTGGTTGAGGCCAGTCCCTCAGGAATCTGGAAATTATAAAAGATTTTAATGTTTGGGGGAGTATTGCAAACTCTTCATTTTTTATAAGTCAGAATGATAAAAAATATAAATGGGTTCTATTTCTCTGCTTCACTTGCAGCAATGAACTGGCTCACTTCATATGCAAGAAAGGTTATACAAAAAGAATCAGAAAATGACTTTACTGTCGTGCTTTGAAGGAATATAAAATGTATAACCAATAAAAAGTGACAACTACTGAAAATCACGGAACCAATTCAGCTTGCACCATTTACTATGCACAAGAACTCCTTACAGCAAATTGTCTCCATATTATCTCCCTTTCGAGTTGTTAACAACCACTCCTTGTTATACAATATGATATTATACGAAGGAAAGCATAATTTAACATGAAGCTTGGTCTTCTAAAATGACTACAGGGCAGTTGCTGTTTATTGTAGTCTGGCTTAAACTCACGGCTGGGATTACACAGTTGTTAAACTTACAATAAATATTCTGTTAGACACTCAAGTCACTGGGTTTATTTTCACTAGCTGACGAATTCATAATTTCATTTTGACAAACCTTAGGCGGAATAATACCAGCTTCTGTGTCCATGTCAACGGCAGATTTTCTTTTGCCTAACAACGATGGATTTGACATACTTACAGCATCTGAAATTTGGCACCGACATATAGTTAAGTATAATGAAAATTGAACGTTAGATTAGGAATTTGAAAATTCAGACGAAATTGAAGCAGTGAAAGAGCAAAAATTAGGGAGCTAATGCCAACTAAGGCCACTATTCTTGTAGGATGAGAAATAATGGTGCCAAACAGGCTTGAAGAGATAGAGGAACGCTGAGTATGGACCAATCACATTGCCAAGCTTATAATATCCACCAAATTTTGGACACACATATTCTTCTAACAAACCTTTTTACCACAATTTAGTTGAAAACTGAAATTGAATGTCTCAAAGATAAGATACAGCAGCGTATGTTTCACCTTTCAAAAACTGAGATTTTTAAAAAAAAATTTAATTTTATTTTTGCAGAAAAAAACATATTTACAAAACATTATATACATAGTACGTGTGCACACTTAGTCACAAATAACAGCACTAAATGCCAAGTATGATAGGTACAACAGAAATTCTAAGTAAAATATGCAAGATCTTAACACTTAGTTATGTGTCGCTCCAACTCAAAATTTTGTTTACAAAATAATCAAGTAATCAACTTTACAATTATAATGTTTATATATACATAGGGAGAAATTTAAAGAAGCTATACCTATTTTTGATAACATAAGGGTTTATATCATACAATCTGAGATCTTATAATTAGCATTAACTAATGCAACGCTCCATGAGCCATAGTTTATTGTTAAGAAGACAACCTCCCACACAGTATTTGAAAGAAAAAGGCAAAAATACAAACGTGAGGTAGATGTACCAGCAATATTCGAAGAACCAGGAATTGTACCACCTTCTGCTGAGGAGCATTTCTTTACCTAGAACACGATTGATAAAAAAAGTTTACCAATAAGCACTAAATTACTTCTGCATGACAAGTATCGTATTTGGAATACAATCCATAATTCATAAAAATCCCATCGTAAGCAGAGATAGAGAACAGACCTAGGCAACGAACAGTGTTGAAATGCATGCACTCACAGTGTGCTTCTAGGGGTGTTTACTGGCAACAAAAAATGAACACTAAGTTATGCAGAACACGTCAAATCCATCCTAAATGGAAAGATGCCATCGCCATCATAACACAAACTGGTTTGTCAAATTTTAATCAAAACTGCCAAAGAACTCTGAAGATACAAAGGCAAATACAAAAACAAAAATTGCCACTGGGGGTTACAGCCATAAAGAGAACCGTCCAAGTCATAACCACTGTCATAGCCACAATTATAGTACAGCCAATTTAAAGTTTCAAAGTCACCACAATCGTTGAAACGAATTTCTGGGAAATTATTGCGCGACTTTAATACTCGATGCAGGATTTTTCACAGGTGGTCAAATCGAACACTTGCATAATTTCCCAAAGATCCTTCAAGAGGAGCAAGAAGATACAGCCAATGATGCAGAAAAGACAAAATCACCACCAGGAGGTGCCGCAGTTGTCACTTTCATGCAAAAATCAACGTCTTTTCATCGCCAACACATATCTTTCAAACTTTTTTTAAATATCCTTTATTAAGCAGTTCAGTGGATAAAGAGGCAGATGCCAAAAACAAGATGCAAAAATAGCCACTACGTGGTGTATATCAAATACATCGAATCCATAAAGGAATGGAGGACTACGATCATCACCTTAATGAAGGCTATACTTGCTGAATTTCACAAAAATCCATTGATGAACCCTGAAAATACAGAGGCCAAAGTAAAAAAAAACTGCCACTATTGGCACAGTGGTAGTACAAAGGGTCTGCAATTCATCATAACACGTCATCTCCATAGAAACATATCTGCCAAATTTGACAATGATCCTACAGAGGGTTAACGAGACACAGCCCACATGTGCAAAAATGCCACAAGCTGGTGCTAAAGTAGTCGAGTCTATTCGAATATCAATGTCAGTCGCGGCCTTCTCATCAGAAACACATCTGCCACTTTTCACAATGAATTTTCAAATGATTTGGCAGTTGAGAGGTTGAGGCCAAAAATGGACTCAAAACTGATAAAGTAACTCAATAGGGAGACATTGTTGCCAGCTTTAAATAGAAATTATTCATTTGCAAATTTTCATGCAAATACAACCATGAATTGGGAAGACACACAACTCTAGAAAATGTAATAATAAATTTGCAACTAGGCGGCACACTAATCAACAGAATGGACTTAAACTCATCGTCCACAGGAACACATTGGCCAAATTTCAAAGTGTTCTTGAGAAGGGTTAAGGATGCAAAAAACATTAGAGGGTGCCAGAAGTGTCGAACACATCCGAAAATGAACGTCAACTGCTGTCTCCTCAATTTTTACAATGATCCTTCAAGCAGTTTATCAAAACCAGACTTGAAAACTTTAAAAAAACGACTGCTAGGTGGCGCAGAATGACCAAACACATCCGGAAATGGAAAGGTGTTGTTGCCTTCATAATGGAAGCCTATCTGCCAAATTTCATGAAAATTCATCCAAGAATTAGGAAGATAGAGCGTAAAGTGCGAAAAAATAAAATTGTCNTTAAAAAAAAAAAAAAAAAAAGGCAAATACAAAAACAAAAATTGCCACTGGGGGGTACAGCCATAGTGAGAACCGTCCAAGTCATAACCACTGTCATAGCCAATTATAGTATAGCCAATTTAAAGTTTCAAAGTCACCACAACCATTGAGACGAATTTCTGGGAAATTATTGCGTGACTTTAATACTCGATGCAGGATTTTTCACAGGTGGTCAAATCAAACACTTGCATAATTTCCCAAAGATCCTTCAAAAGGAGCAAGAAGATACAGCCAATGATGCAGAAAAGACATAATCACCATCAGGAGGTGGCACAGTTGTCACTTTCATGCAAAAATCAACGTCTTCATCGCTAACACATATCTTTCAAGCTTTTTTTAAATATCCTTTATTAAGCAGTTCAGTGGATAAAGAGGCAGATGCCAAAAACAAGATGCAAAAATAGCCACTACGTGGTGTACATCAAATCCATAAAGGAATGGAGGACTACGATCATCACCTTAATGAAGGCTATACTTGCTGAATTTCACAAAAATCCATCGATGAACTCTGAAAATACTGAGGCCAAAGTAAAAAAACTAAAACTGCCACTATTGGCACAGTGGTAGTACAAAGGGTCTGAAATTCATCATAACACGCCATCTCCATGGAAACATATCCGCCAAATTTGACAATGATCCTACAGAGGGTTAACGAGACACAGCCCACATGTGCAAAAATGCCACCAGCTGGTGCTAAAGTAGTCGAGTCTATTCGAATATCAATGTCAGTCGCGGCCTTCTCATCAGAAACACATCTGCCAATTTTCACAATGAATTTTCAAATGATTTGGCAGTTGAGAGGCTGAGGCCAAAAATGGACTCAAAACTGATAAAATTACTCAATAGGAAGACATTGTTGCCAGCTTTAAATAGAAATGATTCATTTGCAAATTTTCATGCAAATACATCCATGAATTGGGAAGACACACAACTCAAGAAAATGTAATAATAACTTTGCAACTAGGCGGCACACTTATCAACAGAATGGACTTAAACTCATCGGCCAAATTTCATCAAAGTGTTCTTGAGAAGGGTTAAGGACGCAAAAAACATTTAGAGGGTGCCAGAATTGTCGAACACATCCGAAAATGAACGTCAGCTGCAGTCTCCTCAATTTTTATAATGGTCCTTCAAGCGGTTTATCAAAACCAGATTGAAAACTTTAAAAAAAATGACCGCTAGGTGGCACAGAATGACCAAAAACATCTGGAAATGGAAAGGTGTTGTTGCCTTCATAATGGAAACCTATCTGCCAAATTTCATGAAAATTCATCCTAGAATTAGGAAGATAGAGCGGAAAGTGCGAAAAAATAAAATTGTCACTACAGAACATGGGAGGTCAATTCGAAAATTCGACAGCATGTCATCAGCTTCATATCAGCACACATGCCAAAGATTTTCCAATGAGTCTAAGCGATACAATAGCAGACACCGACACCCGGACACCCAAGGATGACATCAATGTGCAACCACATTTAAAGATAACAAGAGCAATGTGGTGTGTTGAAATGTGCCTACGAATGCACTGCAAATGGTGTGCTTCTAGGAGTGTTTATTTGGAACATAAAAATGGCCACTACATGGAGCAAAATGCACCGAATTCATCCAAAAACAGGTATGTGACATCAAGGCTATTTCATAAAAATCCATCAAGGAACCTCTAAGAAACCAAACAAAACGGAAAAAATGGAATTGCTACTAGGTGGTTATAGGCGCTAAAAACATCTACCACTAAGAGGCGTCACAGAAGATGACGGGGTCGGAAAATCATCAGACTTCCTTTTCCCCTTTAAGGAGCATACATGCCAATTTCCACAACCATCCTAAGAGTGGTAACTGTTGACAGAGGGGAAGACGCCAAATAACAAGATTCAAAAGCAGTAAAGTACCACAAATCAAACTGAAAACCCGAGGATATCGTCAACACACTAATAGATGCCTATCTGCCAAATTTTATGAGAATCTGTTGAGGACCTTTGAAGATACAGATTAATGCGGAAGTAAATTAAAAAACAAATTAAAATTGCCATCAGGGGGCACACCAGTCACCGTCGTCCTTTGTCAACTTCATAAAAATACAATTGCTTAATTTAAAACAGATCTTGTAGAGCATTTAGGAGATACCGCCATGGGTGCAAAAACAAACAAAACTGCCATCACTAAGCGCCATAGTAACCAGGGCTTGGAATGACCAATGACAAAAAACGCGGAAACTTTGAAATTTTTACGGCCCAAATCATGCCCGATAACCAGCCTTGAATTGGTCAATGTGAACCTTTCCCCGACAAAAATCAGGAAGACTAAAAAAAAAAAACGTTACCACCATCAGTAGCATGCGTCTGCGTCCTTTTAGCTCGCCCGTCCACTCCCAACCCACACATTTTTGGCTGCGGAGCGGTAGTATTTGTCGCCGTGCTTAACAATAACACGAGACGCCATTGAAAATCCCACCACGCTGTCCCAGGTGCCCCGGCAATGTTGACAATTTACGTTCCTCCGAAACATAAAGAGCAACTTCCGCTTTTCGACGTGAACCTCGTCTGCAACGCCGCGGTAAGAAAGGAATTTGCCGCGGAAATTTTATATCAAATCCGATTTTTTTACGCGGAAATATTATAAAAAAGCGGAAAGCAGATTTGAAAATAGCGGAAATCCGCGTTTCCGCGGAAAATTCCAAGCCCTGAGTAACCGATGTTCGAAAATCATCATCAACCATTCTTTTCATAGTAAGAACATACACGCCATTTTGCACAATCATCCTTAGATTGGTTTGATTAATTAGAGGGGCAGATGCCAAAAAAGGACTCGAAAACAGTAAAATTGACCGAAAACAGGTGGATAGCATCAATTTATTAAAAGATGCTTAGGTGCCAACTTTCATGAAAATCAGTTGAAGACCTTTGAAGATACACAGGCAAACTAAAATTGCCACTAGGGGGCACAGTGGTATTAAGGTTGGTCTGAAACTCGTCGCCCTCTGTCATCATCCCCACAGGAACACATGTGCCAAATTTCAATGAGATCCTGCAAGGGGTTTAGGAGATACAGCCGCAGACGTCGGACGCCTAGACAGAGATAACGGCAATATGTGACCACAACTAAATATGTGGGTGCATAATAAAGATACTGCAGAGGGTAAGAGATAAAGTCATGGGCGTGAAAAAAACTGTCACTAGGCGGCACCACAGTTCTCGAGGTCGTCGGAAAATCATCCTCAGCCCTCCTGACACGTCGAATATTCGTTGTCCTCTGTTGTCAACTTCATGTAAATACACCAACAAAATTCATTAAAGATCCTGTATAGCATTTAAGAGATACAGCCATGGGTGCAAAAACAAACAAAACTACTACTCGGAGGCACCACAGTAATTGAAGTCATCGGAAAATCATTGACAGCTGCCCTCTTCACAGTAAGAACATAATAAGCCAAATTTTAAAATCATCAATAGAGCGGTTTGGTTGATGCCAAAAAACAGACTTGAAAACAATAAAAATGGCCACTAGGTGGCGCAAAGTACCTCGAACCCATCCGGAAATATGGGAGGATGGCACCACCTCTTTAATAGATGTCGAACTGCCAAATTTTATGAACATCCGTTGAGGACTAGGAAGATACAGAGGTACGCATGAAAAACTAAAATTGCCACTAGGGGCACACCGGTAGTCGAAGAGGTCCGAAATTCGTCGTCATTTGTCGTTAGTATCATAGAAACACATCTGCTAAATCTCATCAAGATCCTTTAAGGGGTTTAGGAGATACGACTACGGACACCGAATGCCAGACGCCTGGACGCCCAGACAGACATGATGGCAATATACGACCTCATATAAATATTATGTGGGCACATAATAACCAGTTGTACACTCACTGCAAGACAAAACTAATCAAACAAAATACCGTTTCCCCGTCATGATAGTAATAACCATAAAAGCGGTAAAAATCTGATTAAAGAATTGTTTACTTCGAGCCACCATACAAACTTTCTGTTCATTTCCCTTCATTCTCGGTCATGAGACTACTCTCACGATAAATTTTACAATAAATTCCACCAATTAAGCCCTTATGACAGAGAATTTCGGGTCATTTTGTCACTTTTGACCTATACAGCATGTAATGAGAGAGTTGGAACACAAATCTGGTGCATGTTATCATACATTTTTAAGTGGTTGACTGATTCATTAGTAGAAATAGAAGTTATTTACGTGTGGAGGTAAAAGTTCGCAGAATTATGTCTTCCTACACAACTTTACAAACATTAGGGACATTATGGGAATTCTGATACTTAAAATATTGTGCAATGATTTCACCACACCACATACCGTCTTTAAAATACAAACAGGGACGGGCACATTAAGGATTTCAAACTGTAATCTAACACACCTTGAGAAGAAGAATTATGAACTCAATTTTATCTGCCCAAAAGTTATCTCGACCTGCTTTGTGCGACACTGCAAGGTAGGACAATGCAAAAACAAATCAAACAAGAAGCGAACATTACAAGTCATGAAAACTAGAATCGGAAATCAATCCTAAAACGGTCGAGTATTGGCTAGGAAACTAGAGCGTTTATAAAAAACTAGTGCAGTTTAAATTACTTCTTACCTTTCGCTGACAAATGTCAAAACCTTTCTGTGCCTCAAACAGCTGTCCTTCAGTTGGTACAGAAAAGGAACCTGAAGACAAATTAAAACCTTACGTTCATGGTCATATTTAAATTTGTCGATACACGCGTTTAATTTCTTAAACAGGCTACAAGATATTTACAACTTCATGACCTTTACTAAATTATTAAAGTTAGAGAATTAAGAGGGAGAATTTGGAACTTCTCAAAGGTCACACACAAGTCACAGAAAAAATGTTTTGTGTAAGCCCTCGACCCAAATCTTACTGCTTGACAGTTTAGCAACTTGATTAAAACTAGACTTTTGATTTCAACCACTTCCTTTGCCATACTACTGAGATCTGTTTTATGAAAAATGATTTAAGATAAAAATTTAGTCTCATGCTCAACATAACTATTTCTGAAATATACTTAACACTCGTGTTATATCCATAACTGTTGTTTACTGTGAAAATTTGAACAAATTATTTAAGTCACTTTTCATGAAACAGACTCGTTAGGATCCTCTATACTTGGATATAATGACAGCTCACTTTTCCTTGACAATATAATTTGTCAAATATAATGGCCTTTCATGACAAGCCAACTCCAGAATTCTAAGGTCTTTCCAAGCACAGAAATTACATCCACTTTGAGATAGAATCGTCAAGACACTTACAATTGGTGCTCTAAATCATCCAATTAAAGTCCTCCGAACTTATCGCAACAGGTGGCCATATTTTTCTGTACATACACTTCAAAGTCAGTTCTTCATTAACTAGATAACTTGATCAATAGTGACTTTACTAGTGTATTACCTGGTACAACCTCATCCACTTTTAGAACCCCTTCATCACTGTTGTCACACGGTAGGAATTCTTCATCAGACAGAAAGTTTTGCAGATCATGTGCTGGATACAAAGTAGGTTCAGCGACTTCAGAGCATAGACAATGAGGACAAACATAGAAGATGTCATACGAAGCTCCCGGCCACTTACTTACTAAAAGACCAACAACTGCGTGGTATGCTTTCATCAAACTAGGCCACAACGACTTAGTAACTTGTTCACCCCGCACTGCGAGTCGTAGAATGACATCGTCATTAACACATACTTTGGACATCGTTATCTTGTCGTGACCTTTGTGGAAGTAAACACCATTTTTCCATGTCACAACATCCCGCAAAAATGGTCCAAAGCACTGATGCACCCTAACAATGGCCAGCTCAAAGAAAGCTTCAGGACACTGCCTTGAGAAATGAAACTCGATTTGGTACTGATGTTTGCCTGGCTTCTTTGGCCACTTCACTTTCATCTCGTCAGGCTGGTCATTGGCAAGGAACCATGGAAAGCAAAGAATGATGCCATGGTCTATTTTGCGAACAGGGAAACATAGACAGAATTTTTCCAGGAGATGTAACAAAGTGTCAAACAAAGATTCATCGCTCACATGTCGCTTCACGAGACACTGCAGAAGATCCGTTGAAATGAGACCACACTTCAAGAAATCCTCTTTTGCTTTCTTGAAACCTTTGTTGGTGAAAGTTGTGAAGTCAAAATTTTGATTACTCTGATCCAGTTGACTATCCATGTTATGATGAAAAATGCCTTTCAAAAACTCAACAACAAAATCAGGTCGATGGAAGACATACCCTTTAAGCTGATCATCATCTCCAAACCATAAGTAATTACCACACTGATGTTGATACGAAAGTAACACTGCAGCAGTGTGCCGAATATCATCTGTAGGCAACTCACGAACAGTGAAACCTCGACGCACAATTTCATAGAATTTCTCGAGCTCTATGCAGGGTTCATCACTCTGCACATCCATGATGTCTTGTATTGCCAGCCATGAATCAGGCATTGTTGGTGCCTTTTTGTCACAAACTGTAAGTAGTTGAGACTTGAATTCTGGAATACCATCTAGAGAATGTGAACTCGTCACAAAAATGTCCTCAATTAAATTGAAGTTTGACTGCAGTGATTTCAAGTGCCTTTCCTTGCTCTTGTGAATGTCTTCAAGGTATCGAACGTAACCGTGGAACTTTGTTTTGTCATCATACTGGTTTATTGTCAAGATGATTCTTCCCCGTTGCGCTTCAACATCAGAGATCATCCTGCGACGTTGATCTTTGATGCGATCTAACAAAAGCTTCTTGTTTTTCTCAATCTTCTCTTGAGCACAACAGTCACTGTGAGTTCCAACAACAATCACAGTAGACTTCCATGACATGGCCATTAATGTACCCAGCCACCGACCCGCGAAATTCACGTAGTTGTCGTCATCATACCGCGACAAATCCACAACTAATGAAGCAATTACTTCGGACGTCAAAAAGAATGTATGAGCCAACTCATAGACATGGTGGCCACCAAAGTCCGTAATCTGTAATTGTAAATCATTGCTTACTTTCAAAACGTATCGATCAAGGACACGAGTGCGGTCCGTAGGATCAGCTAAAGATGACTGATTGTTTACCAATGTTCTAGCCAAGCTAGTTTTACCAGCTCCGGTCTCTCCCAGGAAGACCACCTGCTGTTTTCTGACCCTGCTTTCACTTTGTCGCAGATCCTTGAAATACTGGAATATGTCCTTTACACCACTTCTGCATACTTCCACAGGTGGCCTTGTTAAAGGGTTACCATCAAGGCTCAACTCCTGAAGAGAATCACACTGATCAATGTGCATTGGAAGTTGATGTAATGAATTGTTCGTTAAGTCAAGAACTCTTAGTTTCTTTAACTGGCATACTTCATCTGGGAGACTACAGATGTCATTGCGTGTATCATCAGTTTTATCATGGAAAATGTTCCACAACCTAGCAAATCCTCTCACCTCATCATTGGACAGCTTAAGGTGCTCAAGCTGCTTCAGATTCCCTATACTGGGTGGAATAACATTGATACGATTATTGCACAGCACCACCACTCTCAGTTTGGCACAACTTACCAGTGAATCAAAGTCGCTGATCCGATTATTTATTAAATCAACCTCTTCCAATTCACTCAGCTTCCCTACTTCGGCTGGAATACTCCCCAACTTGTTATGATGTAATGATACCTTTCTCAGTTTGGCACAAGTAACCAGTGAATCAAAGTCTCTGATCGCATTCCAAGATAAATCAATCTCTTCCAATTCACTCAGCTTCCCTACTTCAGCTGGAATACTCCTCAACATGTTCAAACGTAATGATACCTTTCTCAGTTTGGCACAAGTAACCAGAGAATCAAAGTCTCTGATCTGATTAAATGATAAATCAATCTCTTCCAATTCACTCAGATTCCCTACTTCGACTGGAATACTCTCCAACTTGTTATGGTGTAATGATACCTTTCTCAGTTTGGCACAAGTAACCAGTGAGTCAAAGACTCTGATCTGATTACTTGATAAATCAACCTCTTCCAATTCACTCAGCTTCCCTACTTCGGCTGGAATACTCTCCAACTTGTTATGGTGTAATGATACCTTTCTCAGTTTGGCACAAGTAACCAGAGAATCAAAGTTTCTGATCTGATTATTTGATAAATCAATCTCTTTCAATTCACTCAGCTTCCCTACTTCGGCTGGAATACTCTCCAACTTGTTATGATGTAATGATACCTTTCTCAGTTTGGCACAAGTAACCAGTGAATCAAAGTCTCTGATCTCATTCTCTGATAAATCAATCTCTTCCAATTCACTCAGCTTCCCTACTTCGGCTGGAATACTCTCCAACTTGTTATGGTGTAATGATACCTTTCTCAGTTTGGCACAAGTAACCAGAGAATCAAAGTTTCTGATCTGATTATTTGATAAATCAATCTCTTTCAATTCACTCAGCTTCCCTACTTCGGCTGGAATACTCTCCAACTTGTTATGATGTAATGATACCTTTCTCAGTTTGGCACAAGTAACCAGTGAATCAAAGTCTCTGATCTCATTCTCTGATAAATCAATCTCTTCCAATTCACTCAGCTTCCCTACTTCGGCTGGAATACTCTCCAACTTGTCAGAGATTAATGATACCTTTCTCAGTTTGGCACAAGTAAACAGTGAACCAAATTCACTGATCTTATTCCACGATAAATCAATCTCCTCCAGCTCTATTAAATTCACTACTTCAACTGGAATATTCACTAACTGGATGTCATGTATCACTAACCTTTGCAGTTTGATACATTGACAGACTGAAGTAATGTCTCTTAATCTCTCATTGTGAGACAGGTTAACATCTTTCAATTCTGCCAGTGCTTTTATGTCAGAAGGTATTTCTGTAAGCTTGTTGAGAGACAAATTCAATGATTCTAGATGCGACAGCGAAAAAATGCCATGTGGAATAGAAGTCAGTTCATTACTTGACATATCAAGGTTCACTAAACTTTGACAAAGAGTCAGTCCTCCAGGAACCTCCTTGCTCTTTAAGTTCAACAAAATCAAGCGCAGCTCTTGGCAAATTCCCAATTTCTGTAACAGTTCTTGATCTTGACTTGAGTTGCCCACAGCTGACAAACATTTCAATGCTTCAGGTCCAAACAACGCACCCCTGTAAAATAAAATAAAATCGATTTAATCGCAATACATTGAAAAGACAATTACAAAATAATGTTCTCCTGCACAATCGAGTAATTAGAACCATGTGCCATAACTGTATTTCTTTTTTTTCAGAAACTATATTTTGCTTACATATTTCACACAAAGGCACATGGGTGTAAGTTTTCCATTTCATTGTAGACACGCATATCTCATTCTGTATATGCATCATCTATTCATTCGTAGCTAACATCTCCATTCAAAACTCGACACCGTTTCCTGGTTTCAAAGCAATAAAGTTTCATTCTCACGTTATTTTTAAAATATGCACTTTCATTTTACTCATTATATAAGCCAGGGTTTTTACACATCGTGGTATGCGGAATGAGCCCACATTTGCATACAGGCACAGCTTCATCACAATGATGCCTAAATAATTATGTGTATCAATGTCATTGTGGAGATGTTTTTATTATAGTTAGTATCACCACAGAGATACATGGACCAGTTGACAATACATCTTGTGCGCACTGACACATACTGCTGAAGCACTTTGCTATGACAGAGCACATTACTAACAGACCCACATTCTATAGACAGTATGAGCAAATTGTTAATTGTCCAATGGTGGTAATTTCTAAAATGAGCTTAGGATGAAGACATGCTATTACTAGTTGCAATCAATATGTTCTGACAAATTTAAATGGCTGACCGAAAATAGTAGTTCAACATAGCATCGCCAATACATATAGTACTCGACTACACGATTATCAAAACTAAATATCTTCACTAAAATGCACGACAACCACAGCCATGTCATAAGCAAAAAAGTTGACATTCAAATCATTCGCCTCAACAAGTTTCGAATGAGAACAGCCAAGACTACTAAAGTGTCTTTTTGAATACTTGAATATTACCGAAAAATACTTAAGTGCTGTTATGTTCTGTAAGGGAGAGTTAACATGTTTCTTTGTAGAAAGTAAAACAATTTACAAGAACCAAATTTAGATGCTGGTTAAATTTTGGGAGTGACAATTTATTTTGAAAAATGCTTTTTGATTTTCCATTTTTCATCACATTGTTTTTCATCAAGATATAGTTCTACTCTGCTGCACCATCAATTCAGATTTCTTTTACGCTCGAAGTTAATCAGATAGCAGCTCATAAAAGCACTTGATACTGAATGAGACATACCTCTCTTCATCCCACCCTCCAATGAGATCCGTTAAGGCCAAGTTAGCGCTTTCACTACAGGTGTCACACGATATACCTCTACAACAGCAAATACAACGTCATATCAATTATCAATAAGTACAATATCTTGCCACGAGTGTTCCCATAATATATCCACACCATTCACATTAACAATCTCCTAGAACATTAAATCAAACATATTAGTCATTAAGTATATGAGTTAATATGACAGTAGCTAAGATTTCATGTTACTGCAAAAGTGTGACTACTCAACATTTCTAATGCAGCGACATATTTAACAACAGCCATGGGATTAAAATGTTTCTGAAAAAAAATATGTTATAATAAATAGCTCATTAAGCTGATTTATCAACATAGTTCAGCCTCTGACATTTAGAAAACACCCAACTCTCATAAGTGAATTGGGTTTAACTCTCAGCTCATCATTTCAGACTCGAGGTCGGCTTATAGTACCGTGAACATCTGATAGGATCCTAAGCAATGAGGTCGATTGCAATGCTAATACTGCGGTGCAGTGGCTCACTACATACAGCGGGTCACAACCATAAAAACGATAAAGAAACGCGACTTCTACAGCAAGAAATTGGGGATTTCGTAAGGTAGTGTTCTTTACATTCATTAACTTAATGTTATGTTGTATTTGAATGCTGATCATATTCAGCACCTTTGTGATCAGTCATTTTCAAATAAATTGCCTTTTTCAGAATCGGCACAGGTCCCTCGGATGCAGCGCTACAATTGATCACTTGTGTGGGCAACTCGACTCCGTTTGAATCACCAGCTCATGATTATGTCAGTCATTAGTGCCGTTACTACAAAAGTTGACACGGATCAGCTGACACGGATCGAGATGTTCCAGTGTGTAAACCGCGCTGACACGGAGCAAATTGACATCGCGGTGACAACTTTTGCCACCCGTTAATGGTAGGTAGAGCAACTTGCGTTCGAACACCTTCCTCCGTGTTAATTATATGTCTAAAAGCGAAACTGGGGCAAGGCGAAAATGATCATCTCTACTGCGCTAAGTGCAATGACCTACAAACTGGTTCTCTGTCTCTACAACTCCCGCTATTCGAAAACCTGTGCATATGCATTCCACTCTCCAGCGTACAACTTCCGTCTCCCCACAGTTAGTGAATTGCGTGTGTAACCAGTGGCGGATTTAGGGAGGGAGGGGCAAGGGGGCCATGGCCGCCCTAAAAATCTCCTAGATACCATTGGGCAGTTGGGGGTGCGAATTGCTGACTAGTATATGCGCACACCCAGGGGGCTCAGGTGGGGGGGGGCAATGCACAAGGCATGGGCCTTGAACAAATCCCGGTCAGTGTTTTTTGATTTTTTTGTAATAAGGTCCACACACTCAAAAAATTCGAGACCCCTGCATCCCTACATTTAAGTACTAGTCCACGAGAGCACCAGCCATGAGCGGCAAGGTGGGGGTCACCCGATTTTCACCAAATTTGGCACATAGGTAGTCCTATGGGATCTATAAACAGCTGTAAAATATTTCCTCAAAATATTGCATTTTTCTAAAGTTATAGGCTCAAACACATTTTACGGCTTCGCAGCCATGTTTTCACGGTATAAAAACTGTCCAGTTTTAACTGTTCATATTTTTTCTTGAATGAAAGCTATTGATTTATTATTCACTTGGCATTGTTTAGTGGTGCCTGTAGATTGTTACACAGATGTCTTGAAACACGATTCCGATTTACCACCCTCATTTAGTAGTTTTACTACACTGCCCCCCCGTTATGCCATTTTGAGGTTGTGTTCAGTACACTGGTGTACCAAATCTGCCCCCACTGTTATGAGAATGAAACTTAGCCAAAATGTTGACAAAACATGTTATTTTCATTTCATAAAATAAAAACTTTGTCAGCCAGTTTATTAGTTATATATTTTGGCACCTCAAATGTACTAAAATGGGAAATTTTCATATATCTGAGATCGATGCGTGAGCACCGTAAACTCCGATTGTCCTTCATGTTTTTCGATATTTTGCAACAAGTTAGTTCCTCCTGAATGTTTTGAACGTTTTACTACTGATCACTTAGGGCTACATACCATACATGGCTCCATTTTGTAAAAAGCCGATTATGTCCTCCACAGTGAACAGGGTTTGACATGAACTCGGCAAATGTAGGTTATTTTGATTTACAGTTGTTTTACTTTGCAATTTCCTCATGGGTATTTCTTCACACATACTCATATCAGATTTTCTGTTGATCAAGTGTTCATGCAATGCATTGTAATATCAAATGAAGGATAAGTTTGGTTGCATGACCGCAATTTTTCCCACGACTTAAAACAAAAGACCGCAGAAATTTTACTGACAAAATACCGGGTTTGCAGTTCTGTAAAAACATTCGAAAGACAAGACAAACTCCACCACTGTCCATGGCAACTCGTTGCATGTTTTTAGCCCATCGGTCCTATCATTGTTTTCCTTTGTTGTGTCATTGTTGGATGTAACAACACAGGTCGCATGGATATAGAACCTTGCGTACATCAGACTGTTGCCGATAAGTGCTCGTCATTATAGCTTTATTTTAACAACGGAAACAATGAAGATGCTAATCTATTGTTCTCTATGCGACCAGGCGTGCGTTCAGTAGACGCTAGGACCTACGCTAGTACCTAGCCAAAAGCTAGTCAAGGTCACGTGCTCGTATTTAAAATACACGGCAATATCTCGCGTTATCTCGCAAAGTCTTGCTTTTAAGCTAGGTCCTAGCATTACTGAACGGGAGGCTGGTTTCCCGTGGATGACCACAGAAGAGGAATCCCAAACTATCCACAAACAATGACCACGCACCTTAGTAACTATTACCGCGCACACGAATCCTTTCCGTAGAACCTAAACACCAAATTTTTATATCCGTGTATTGTATTGTATTGTAGGGGTTCAGACTATGTTGTATTAAGATTCCAATCCCCAACCCCCTAATATGTAGTTTGAGTAAAATTTCTAGACAATGCGGTTTTATAGATTTATTCTCCTTCAAATGAAGAGTAAAAATCAAATTCTGCACAGGTTTTTTAAAAGTAATCACTTATTGGAAGATCACACATCTAAAAAATAAACAATGTTTGACAATTTTGTTCATTATCTTATTTGAAAATTGCCTACCTCACAGAGAACTCATCTAAGCTGAAAATATTCCTTGTGAAAAAGTATAAAATACCAACCAGAGACTTGTGTACTACTAAATATGTTTTCGTAATACAATGCAAAGATAACTGTACAGTCAAAAGTGCAAATGTTATCACTCTAATAAAAAGTTGCCTTCTAGATCTTTTCAACACTCTAATTGCTACAGGACAGAGTCAACCACACAAAGCTCATAAAGTCAGGGAATTACATTTAAGGTGACGTAGTCTCACTGCGAAAAAGTAATTTCGCAATATCGCTGACAACACTGGAAATCTCTTCTTCACAAACTTGAGGTAGCTGTATTTACCACACCAATGTTCTTATCAAAACTAACCACCACAATATGAAAAATTGGCTTGTCGGTTCCAGTTAGGCAGCATTTTACAATAAAATGGTCATGAAAAAATACTTTTGCAACATGGTTTGCATTACAATTGCCCTACGATTACAGTTGTACATACATACTAGACCAGTAACAAAATTACCCATGGGAACCATAANAGATCTTTTCAACACTCTAATTGCTACAGGACAGAGTCAACCACACAAAGCTCATAAAGTCAGGGAATTACATTTAATGTGACGTAGTCTCACTGCGAAAAAGTAATTTCGCAATATCGCTGACAACACTGGAAATCTTTTCTTCACAAACTTGAGGTAGCTGTATTTACCACACCAATGTTCTTATCAAAACTAACCACCACAATATGAAAAATTGGCTTGTCGGTTCCAGTTAGGCAGCATTTTACAATAAAATGGTCATGAAACAATACTTTTGCAACATGGTTTGCATTACAATTGCCCTACGATTACAGTTGTACATACATACTAGACCAGTAACAAAATTACCCATGGGAACCATAAAATGGTCAATTCGCCAAAAAACAAGAAGCCACCAGAGCTAATGTGCCAATACTTTTCAGTACTGCAACAAAAAATCATTTGACGTGGACATAAACTCGCTTAAAATCACATAAAACAACTTTTAATTTAAATATTTTACCATCACAAGATAGGTATTACTTCCAGGTCACTTTTGAGCAATTTCAGAACTTTGAAAGATCTGGCAATATGCAATTGCTAAAGAC